>JARBDR010000563.1:251285-383661 GCA_029721355.1 Tegillarca granosa
AATGCACCAATGGAATGTCACTTACATGCACTTAATAACAAAACAATCTTCGTTTTTTTTCGCACAGAGAAAAATTTTACTTGATTAACGTCAATCGCATAAATGTTTACGTCTATTGTTTAATATTATGCATGGATCCACCCAGAAATATCTTATTTACTTACTACCTCATTTTGTTACTGATACATGTAGCTCCGATTGTCTTCTCCGACACAGCACAAGCTTCTCGTTGCTTCTATATATACTATCAATCTTTGAAAACTTGCTACGTGTAGGTCTTTGATTACACTGAATTCAGATGTTACAGCGGCTTTAAATATTTCAACATTCAAACGTTTATTTAAGTTTTCTAGTGAAACAAAAACACCTAGTATGTACTTCTGCATTGGTGATAGGAGTACCAATATATAGCTGTCTCAATGCTCATTTATACAGAGTAAATCTAGTTGTCGTTGTTGACACCGGTTTGAAGATTCTTACCATTTTTTATCTCACATTTGTCTATATACTGCTTCCCGACAAGTTCTGAATAACTCTATAAAACAACACCATTATCAACTGACTATAAAAAAAAAAAACTTTACTCCAATGCGATCTGGAACTGTCTTACGAACTTAATTCTTAAATACTTCAAGCTGTTATCACCTCCATCAAATCTAGCAAACGTTTCATTTAATTTCCTCTATCAAATCCCTGCAGGTATATAATATTTATTTATTTATTTATGTATTTATTTATTTATTTATTTATTCATTCATCATTTATTTGTCATTTTCATTTTCTCTATCTCAGACCTTTGTAAGTAACACTTTTATTAGTTCATGTAACTTATTCAAATTTAAATGTTTGTCATTGTAATGATTGCATATATTCTGTCACTCGGGAGAGGAAAATTTATGAGTGGCAAAACTGGTTTCCAATCTTTTTTTTAAATCTTTCAACTCAAACCAACTCAAACAAATAAATTATAAAGTCCATTTTATTGAACATAAAGATACTTTAATTTAGTTGTTATATCACGATTAGGCAAAGGGGCATTAAGGCTCGCGTGCTTCATGTTAATCAAAAAAAATTAACCAAGAAGCCTATGAATAATTTCCCCCATTTATGATTTATTATAATTACATTTATGCAATACAGTAAAATAAATATAATATCAATAAATATTAAAAAAAAATTGTGGCTAATGAGAGATGCAGTATGATTTAACATCAAACAATTCAAATATAACATTAGATATTCAATTTTAACTATGTTATGTCTTAAAAATGGCGATGATATAAAATGAAACAATTGAAAATATGAAATATTAACAAACATTTACTTAGCGTGGGGCGGGGATAAAGCTTACAGTAAATAAAACAAATATACGAGTTGTCGCAGGTGCCCGTATAAATGGCTTACCAGGTGTGGATGGTAATTTTTAATTCAAATCAACTATTTACACACATCAATCACCATCAATTTACTTATTTAATTTATGTCTGTAGCATTAAGTATTTAAACCTTACAGATTGTTTAACTTTTCATTGAGTCCATTTCAAGTTAGATTTACGAGATCTGGCCCAAGTTTCACAATCATTCACTCAGTTAAGTGTACACTCAACTCAAATTAGGAATATTTCAGTGTCATTTTTAAGACATTACACGGTTAAAAATGAATATCTAATGTTATATTTTAATTGTTTAGTATAGGTTTGTTGAACAAAACAAAACATGGTCTCAGAAAACCTAAAATTTTCAAAATATTTATGCGATAAAAATCGGAAAATTTGAGTCGAGTGTACACTCAATTGAGTGAATAATTGTGAAACTGGGGCCTGTTCGATATGTAATGTGTATTGTTCCATAGCGCGATAATGCGTCGTACGATTACGATGATGGTTATACGCTTAAATAGCCCTATTTAATACCATACCAACAGTACAAACACGTGTATTTAGCTTCACTATAGCCTTTTCAATATAGCCAGTTGTGGACCATTGTAAAAATGGTTGGAAACAGATTGAGAATAGTGAAGAAATTAAAGCTCATTATTGGGAGCCGTTTTATTATCAGCATTTTGTGATATCACTAATTAATTACATATATCACTAATTAGAATTAGAAATATCACTTATCCATTTTGATTTATTAATATCACAAATGTGATTAAGCTATTAGTTCGATTTAGTGATATCATTAAACCAAACTGACATAGTTATAAAAAAAAATGAACAAGTGATATTACTAAATTGTATAGCACAATGAACGCTCTCTTGGGGTGTATTTGGTTGAGACTATTTTTTCAACACTAGAGTCGAGTAAAAATTGCTCTCGTGCAAAATCGCCATAACACTGGGAACAACCTCATCAATAGTTAATATGGCGGCCAGCGACGCATTTTCTACATACTCTAAATTAAAAATGTGACTGACTGAAATTTATACATGTACAAAATATTACACAAGTTGGTTACACGTCTTACCAGCTCGACAACCAAGTTTCAAGACAAGGAGTCCAAACCACGTGGTTAATCCAGTCAATGGGACGGCGAAATGTCATCTTAAGCTCCTCCCATGATGGCGACTGTATGCAAATCCCACGTGTAACGGGATACGTAAAAAATACACAACACATAGCGGTTGTTTACCTACCGTTAGTTTGCAGTCATCTTTGTTCTTACTCCTGCTGAATAGGTAGTGTGAAATGTCGACCCGCGAACAACGTTCAGTGTTTTGGCGACAGTTTTGCACGAGAACAACGATCTCGTGCCGAGAACTGCTCCCACTCTTGCGTATATTGCCGAGTTTTATCGATCATTGTCGAGTAATATAAATCTATAATTTTGTTATATATATATATATATATATATATATATATATATATATATATATATATATATATATATATATATAATCAGTTTTCATTATATATATTTGGCTTAATAGTTAACTGTGTCAAATGTCTCTGCATTATTTAATTTTAGATTTGCTGTGGTACTACCTTCTTTAAGGGAGAACTTAATTTTGTTTTTTTTTATCAATGAATTTGTGATATCACTAACTCGATTAATTGATAACTAATTCTGTTTTTTTTTCACTAATTCTAATTACTGATATAAAAAAAATCAAGTTGAATTAGCGATATCAAAAACTAGAATTAGTTATGAAAAACCTTGTCAAACGGCACCTTAAGGCTTATATAAAAGTTTGCAAAAATTCGGCCATTCGGTTATACAGATTGTAATGAATTGGGGAAGTTATAGGTCTGATAAGGTATCTTATTTACAAGACATTTCGTAGGTAGAGAAAGAAATTTCTAACTGGCACAGAGTCCGTGTGACTGTAGACCTACCCTCACTGTGCATATTGTAACCTACCTAACATTTTCTCTTAACTTAAATTTTACCAATCTAGTGAAATACAGGTAATAAAACTTCGAATGTATTTAGAATTTAGATAGAATAAGCATGGGGAGATCTTCAAAATGACACATTGAATTTATGAAATTTTAACAATTAACAAAATTATGAAACATTTTAATATTTTGATTAAAGTTACTGAAAATCTAAGTTAAGGGATAATTGTGAAACTGGAGCCCGAGTTTATAATATGTGCCAGTCTTTATCCCAGTACTTGCGCCACCTCTCTCTCTCTCTCTCTCTCTCTCTCTCTCCTTTAGTCAAACGCTCGTTGAAAAACTCAAATGCATTAAATGCTGCATATATTAAGAGCTTTCATGAAATACCCCCAGTCCTTTTTAACGTAAAGTGTCAAAATGACTGTATTAATAGCACTATTTATTTAAAAAACATAAAATCTAATATTCTGTTTTTAAAGTAATTATCCTGATTCCCGTATTTTCAATATTATATTTAGGCTTATCTGACATTTTTTTCATGCTGTTTTTTCCAGAAAAAATCTTAATAATTCTATATTTAATATGTTTTGGACAGTATTGATACTCTTTTTTTAAATGCAATTGAACTGTCATCACTTTAACTGTACAGTATTGAAAGGTTTGCGTTTTATTTCAGGACAGTATCGATACTCTCCCAGTTTTTCATTTGCCTTCTAAAAATGGGACAGTATTGATACTCCCCAAGTTTTCAATTGCCTTCTACATATTGGGCAGTATCGATACTTTCCAGGTTATAATCTGCATTCTACATATGGGACGGTATCGATACTCTCCAAGTTTTTAATTCCCTTCTACATATGTAACAGTATCGATACCCACCAAATTTTCAGTTGCCTTCTACATATGGGACAGTATCGATACTCTCCAAGTTTTCAATTCCCTTCTACATATGTAACAGTATCGATACCCACCAAGTTTTCAATTCCCTTCTACATATGGGACAGTATCGATACCCACCAAGTTTTCAGATGCCTTCTACATATGGGACAGTATCGATACTCTCCAAGTTTTCAGTTCCCTTCTACATTGTAACAGTATCGATACCCACCAAATTTTCAGTTGTCTTCTACATATGGGACAATATCGATACTCTCCAAGTTTTCAGTTGCCTTCTACATATGTAACAGTATCGATACCCACCAAGTTTTCAGTTGCCTTCTACATATGTAACAGTATCGATACTCTCCAAGTTTTCAGTTGCCTTCTACATATGTAACAGTATCAATACCCACCAAGTTTTCAATTCCCTTCTACATATATGGGACAGTATCGATACTCTCCAAGTTTTCAGTTCCCTTCTACATATGTAACAGTATCGATACCCACCAAGTTTTCAGTTGCCTTCTTCATATGTAACAGTATCGATACCCACCAAGTTTTCAGTTCCCCTCTACATATGTAACAGTATCGATACTCTCCAAGTTTTCAGTTCCCTTCTACATATGTAACAGTATCGATACCCACCAAGTTTTCAATTCCCTTCTACATATGGGACAGTATCGATACTCTCCAAGTTTTCAGTTTCCTCTTGTTTAAAAAAATTTAAGCATCAATAAAAACTCTACATTAATGTTTGTTTAAAATGCAGGTGAGTAAACTGACTACAATTCTGTTATATTTGACATAAAGGTCATGATCAATACATTCAAATGCAGTTTCGAAAACTGATTATTTTTATCTAATATGTCTTAGTATAATAAATTGTACTTGTGTAAAATCAAAATTGGATTGTTACCAAAACATTTACCTATTTCAGGACAAACATGTTAAAAGCTTAGATAGTTTATTCAGTGAATATAACAAATTGAAAATGACAATGAAAATCAACATATCATAACGAAATCAATATGTAAGTCAAAATAATTTCATCAAACAAGAATTCTTAAAATTGTATTAACATTGTGTTGAGCGAACATCAGACATTTGAAATTACATACATGTACCTTGACACATCCTTGGCTTTCATTACATCTATTGCAATTTCTTTGAAGAGGATTCTTTTTTTCAACAAAAACATTATCAGCTTCTCTAATGAACAAGAGGCCCATGGCCTTAATGTTCACCTGAGGAAATGTTCAAAAATTTGCAAAGAACTTAATTACAAAAGCATTACAAAATTCCTCAAGTTTGGAAATTCCGCAATAATAAGTCAGAAATATCTAGTCACATTTCATTTATAAATAGCTCATATGCATGATTTCTCTATAGTACAATGAATAATTTTGAAATCATTATGGTACTGCAGCCATGATTTTGACCTTTGAACATATGAACTTGAATCTTATATCAAAATGGTCGTAATATCAATACCTACAATATTCTAATATACATCCTTGTACAAAACATTAATGGTTTTCAAGATAATTTACAATTCCAGTACACTTTTACAGCTTTGACCTTGACCTTTCAACATATGACCTTGAACCATATATTAAAATAATTGTCAGATTGATATAAACCTAGAATATTCTAATATACATGCCTATACAAAAAGTTTATAATTTTTAAGCTAATGCATAATTTTAGTATATATAAGCCAAAAATAACATTTTAGGGGCAACAACTCCTACATGGATTATCATATAGTTACAAAACTTGGCAACTTGTTAAATTTTGTCATGCTGAACATTTTAACAATGTTTTGAATTCATATATCTCTTAATATTTGCAAGAAAATGGCCTAAAACTGCATAAATCACACATTAGGTCATGACCTTGATTTGTGACCTTGACCCCATTTCCTAGGTCTTTACAAGAAAAAGTCAAAACTGAAAACACCATGTCATTATCTGTTCAATAGTCAAGTTATAACAATTTGAAGCCATTTTACGAAATTTTTAAAATTTAACGCAAAAACGCGTAACCCAATTTTCGACCTGATTTCACGAAATGAAGAAACTATAGGCTTAAGACCCTAGACTAGACTTTCGACCTGATTTCAGGAAATGAAGAAACTATAGGCTTAAGCCAAATATCACATCAGATTTTTTTCTCCCATCATTTGTTTCGGAGAAAAGAAGATTTTTAAAGATTTTTGCGCCCCTATTTCACCGTGATCTAGTTTTGGTAGCCATGTCAATGCCATGAACAAATCTGAATTGCACCAGCCCATACATGTACATGTTTCTGACCAATTATAATTGAAATCTGTTCAGCAGTTTCTGAGGAGAAGTCGTAAATAGGTGTTAATGACGCATGCACACACGCGCAAACTTACACATGGCGCACCCTGTCATAAGCTCACATGACCTTTTGGTCAGGTGAGCTAAAATGAGTAAGACATTTTCCAACTGTTAAATCTTTAAAATCTATGTAGGTAAACAAAATGGTGGAATTATCTATCTGTGTTTCTATCTCTATCACACTCAAAACATAATGTGTCTCTGAACAACACAACATAGCACAACATCAATAATGCTCTTTTATTTATCAATGGTTGGCAAATTTGCTTTTACTTTACCAATTTATTTTACTAAGACAATATGGTAATTAATGAATTATTAAAAGAGATATCTATATACAGCTTCAAGTTTAGAGAAATGTAAAATTTGAAATGTTAAATATTTATGAAAGACAATGTCACAATATGAATTGTATTAAAACTGACAAAAAGCTATTTCACTTATATGTATATTGTGTACCAATATGTAAAACAACTTAAGCAGATTTATTTAATTACAATAACATGTGGTCCAGCACACGCCTGATGTATAGATTACACATTTTTTTATCACTTCATTTACTAGCATATGTTAGTTTTTGCCCCTTTTTAAACTATTACAGAGATCAGCTGACTAATGCTTACCTTACTGATTGGACAGAGATTAACTATGACAAAATTTTCACCGTACATGCATTTTTTCACTTTCTTTACTGTCCTTTTTATAAGATTCATGTTTTTATTTTAAAAAAGATAAACTTGCTTAAAATAATTTTTGTTCGAAAACTGATCAATATAAATTTACACTTAGTCTTTCTTAAGAATGATCTTATCTTTGTAAAATATGGTAAGAAGTACTGGTATAATTAGCATATAAATTTCTGTATTACTAGTCATAAGGATTTTTGAAATTATGAACTTTGCTCTCTAATAATCTTCAAATTTAACTTTTTAAATAACCATCCCCTCTCCCCATTATACTTTTTGAATGTGCAATCCCCACCCTCCAACTCCCGTTTCTCCCATTATACCTTTTGAATGTGCAATTTCTATTTGGCAAGTGAAATTAAATATATTTTATGTACACTGACAAGTGCATTTTACTGACTACTGTGTTTCCTGAATTATAAGTCAAGGTTTAAACAAGGAAAAGTTTTCATTTTGTCAAAATTCTAAAAATGTTATTTTGTAACTTTCAATTTTGCAGAGACATTTCTAAAGATGGTATCAAAATACTGCAGTAATTAAAATGTTTGACAGTGATCGTGATAAAAATAAGACCATTAACCCCCCCCCCTCCCATTGTCATTAAAATATTCAAATTAATAGATTGTAGCTCTTTATCTTTATGTTTTCTATATATTTGTCCCCTTTACCTTCCCCTACGTCAGTTTAATATCAATTGAAATATTATTTTCGGTAAAAAGAGGTAAAATATCCATGACACATATTGCCACCGGTATGTGCCCATATATGACGCTCATTTTGTCGGCGTTCTGCAAGAATTTACGCCGCAGTAGTCAATGCAGGTGCATATTGTCGTCGTAAACATTATTTACAGGGACGGCAATATGTACCGTCACAGTCCGTCAAAGATGAGCCAAAATCTGACCAGTTTCATATATGTTCATGTTCATTTGTTTGTAGAAAATTAATAAATATGATACATAAGTTATAGCCATCGTAGGCTTTGATTCATTTTAAACTTCAAACTGTACAGAGTAACTGACAAAAGCTTATCTGTACTCCGGTCCTCAAGTGAACGAGGACTCCATTAAAACGTTAATGTTTAATTAAATTTAGTTGTTTTGGTGACCGAAGTTGATACTTGCAGTATGTAAATCAGTACACAATGAGATTATTCTGTTTTTATTATCTTTTTTTTCACTTTTTAATGCTTATCCGTGTTTTTCTTCGTGTATACACTCATAAACCCATTTACAACGTGTTTGACTTTTTTTTTTACATAGAATTAATTATAAATGTATTGTTTTTTTTTTATTGTTGTGTAACATCGTCAATATTTTATTGTTAAAATTCCTTTGATCTTGGCTATGCACTAATCGCCCTTTGTCTCACGTTAATGACGGAATTCATACATTTTTGTATTATTTCTACAAGTTTTGTAAATTTTACACTAAATGTTCTTATCTTCAAGATAAATTATATATTCAGTCTATATTTCATTCAAATTATTCCTTATCGTTAAAGAATGTATTGCACAATTTTTTTTTTTGAAAACTACAGAAAAATTTTGATTGACAGACATATATATATATATATATGACTGATTGACAGACATATATATATATATATATATATATATATATATATATATATATATATATATATATATATATTATTTAATTTTGTTAAGTTCAATAGAAACTCTTTGGATCTTTTATAGAACTATATATAACGGCCTAGGGAGATTGGAGATTATTACATTTAATTAATATATTATTGTAATATAAAGCTTTAAAAGCAGCTTGCTTTTTGACATGTTAGATCTGTTTTGAAATGATGTTTAATAAGCGATAAATAATACAGTTTATTTAAACAGAATATTGGATTTAGAGGATGTGATTAATATAGTGTAGAAATTGGTGCAAACACACATACACACACACACACACACACACACACACACACACACACACACACACACATATATATATGTATGTATGTATGTATGTAGAAAACGTTTTAAACTAAAGTCCTTACGGTGACACAGACGTGACATGAAATATATTTTTCATATTACGTGCGCACGTATAACCTATTAGTATACCGTATCATGTAATAGTTAATAAGTACGCACGTATTGGTTACTACGTGCGCACATATTGGTTTCTACGTGCGCACGTAGAAGCTAATACGAACGCACGTAAGAGGTAATACGTGCGCGTAATACGAAAAATATATTTCATGTCACCTCTGTGCCGCCGTAAGTCCGATACATGACAGGAAATATTTAAAATAACAAAATATCTGACTTTTTGCTAACATTTTCATCCTTCTAGGGACTTATCAAGCTTACAAGCTTACCAAACAACAAAATGTGACGTCATGGTCCCGAAAGCCTAAAAAATTGAAGAAACACCTTACATGTCTTCAGACGAAGAAAAGAAAGTTCAAAAGTGTGGTGATTCAAGATGTGATACTTGTATTTTTTTAAATACTGGAAAACATCTCCATGTTAAAAATGGTAAGACGTTTACCATTAAATCCAATATGAATTGTAAAATTTTATTCATTGTATCACATGTGCAGGATGCGGTGAGAATTTTATTGGACAAACGAGTAACACATTGCGAGAAAGAACACGAATTTACAAACAACAGATCAGACAACAAGAAAAAAGACAAATACCATTAAGTAAACATGTGGACTTTGTGGTCAAGGAAATTTATAAATTATGTCGTTTTATAAATAAATAAAAATCTAAACTTAAGATTAGAAAAGAAATGTACTTTTCTAAAAATAAATGCTAAACTTAATGAACGTTAATTATCTTACCTATTAGTAACTATTCCCTGAGTAACACATGTACGACGTCACATTCGATACCATGACGTCATAACATCAGTTTGTTGTTATGGTAAGATTGATAAGTCCCTAGAATGATGAAAAAGTTAACAAATGTCACCTTAGTTATTTTGTTATTTTATATATATATATTGAAAATAACAAAATAACTAAGCAGGTGACATTATATATATATATATATATATATATATATATATATATATATATATATATATATATATATATATATATATATATATATATATATGCCTTAATATATATATAAAGGGCACCACTCGGAAAGTTAACGTTGTAAAATGAACAAACTGGTGAAAGTTTGCTAAAATTTAATGTATATTACATCCCGTTGCAAGTTGTTTGAGTTTGGAAAATTCATCGATAATCAGGTTATAATTAAGGCCTGCAGTATATAGAAATAAAACATCATTACAATGAAATTACAGTACAGTCTTTGATCTTTATAAGCACATTCTATATATTTAGAAACTGTTTTATTAATCATTACAATGTTCAATTCTTTACGAAAATAATAATATCAAACTAGCGTTTTTCAAGTATGGTTCGCTGATTAAATATACCAGTTTTCTTAGAGTGCTATAACTCCATCAGAACTTCCTGACGCCATGAAAAGCCTCTTTTATTTTTAGAAGCGTAAAAAGTATGATATTAAAATTTTGTAACCACAATGTATTTGTCATGTCCTTCTGTATAACGTCATACTGTCCGAAATCAAACAAACAAAAACACTCGGAACAAGTATACACAAACTGGAATACAATAACTTTTTATGTTACCACTCAAATTAACTCCTCTACTGGCAAACAAAATATTATGTCGTATTTTTTTTTTTTTTGTCATCATTCATAACAATTAATGTTTTTTAACGCGAATTCTTCCACTACATATCAGTAAAAAGCCTACAAAATATAATTATACCCAATGTTGAGGTTAAGGAAATTTTTAAAAAATATTCTTGTAACATTACCGCAAAATTACAAAAAATACTTAATCCAAATAACAATTAATGAATAAATGTATCTTTTACATACCAACTAGTAACACACACACACACACACACACACACACACACACACACACACACACACACACTATTTTACTTGTCGATGTTAATGCAAAGAGAGTGTTGAGGGTAAAAGTAGGCAGGATCGGTAATTGCCGAGACGATATTTACAGGAATAGAAAATATTCAGTAATTATACAAGAATAGGCCAAATAATTGAAAATTAATGAATATTTAATTGTGATGGTATTTGTTTTTACATGTGGACAAAATATCTAAATCTCACATAATAATCAAACTTTTATTATTGTAAATTGTTATTGATTTAACCCAACGTTTTGGGTAAATATTGTGTACACTCGGATAAAACTTACGATTTTTAACCGAAATTTTGGGTACACATTAAAGACACTAGGACAAAACTTGCCGAGTTAAAGCGTTTAACATAAATGGTAATGTACGCATTGAGTAATTAAGACAGAACTAACAAGTCTGGTTGAAGTGCTTAACCTGATGTTCTGGGCACACATTGAGTACACTTAACAAAACTAACACGTTTGGTTGAATGTTTAACCTGAAGTTTTGGGCACACATTGAGTACACTCAAACAGAACTAACAAGTCTGGTTGAAATGTTTAACCTGAAGTATTGGAAACACATTGAGTACTCTCAGATAGTACTTACAAGTCTGGTTGTAGTGTTTTAAGTTTAGGGCACACATTGAGTACACTTAAACAGAACTAACAAGTTTGGCTGAATATTCAACCTGAAGTTTTAGGCACACATTGAGTACACTTAAACAGAACTAACAAGTTTGGCTGAATATTCAACCTGAAGTTTTAGGCACACATTGAGTACATTTAATCGGAACTTAAAAGTCTATCTGCTTGAAGTGTTTAACCCTAAAGTTTTGGGCTTGCATTGATTACACACAGACACAAATTACAAGCTTGGTTGAAGTGATTAACATAAAGGTTCGGGCACACATCGAGTACTCTCGAATAGTATATACAGGTCTTAAGGTCTGTTCCCTAATGTAAAGCATTGCTTAGCTGGATTTGGATTCATATAATTTTGGAACTTCAGATTCATTATTTTGCAACTGTTTGGCTTTTGTTTTTTATCTATCAAACCTTTTGGCCCTTAGTGTCACTGATGAGGAATGGTTTTCCGATACGTGTACATATGACACATCAAACTTTAGCAGGTATTTGATATATATTTAAATTATTAAGTTTAATTAAAGGATTTGGAACACATTGTAACATTCAGATACATCTAATGATATTAACAACTGTTCATTAGCTCTAGTTATCAAACCTTGAACATCAAAAGACATTGACAACTTTTACTATAAGAGTTATTTATTATTTGATCTTTTTTATGGAATACAATTCGAGTATATCTACGTCTCGATATAAGTAAAATATTCTTGACTGGGACATATAAACCCCAATTAAATTAATCAATTAATCGGGCATAACTGAGATAGATACAACAAATTGAACGTTTTGTCGACATTTAATACTGTAAATTCTACAGACGGATTGTCTCACATTTATACTCCTAATGTCAGTAGACGTTGATTGATATTAGTAATGAGTAAATTCATGTTAAAGTATCACAGACATCATTTTATTTACATTTCACTTTTCTGTAGATAAGTGTAACAATATTTTGATAATTCTAAGACAATTTATAGCTGACTTTTTTCAGCGTTATTGCTTACTTCAGACATTTTTTATTGTTAAATATTGATAGATTTATTATAATCAATCCTATTAAAATTTATTTTTATTTTTTCGACAAAAAAGTTTTTACATAAGACATCATTGAACAATTAATAAGCTTCTTAAATCAAACTGTGAGATACCCACGTTTCTTCTTAGTTTTGAGTATTATCTGTTTTTAAAATATTGTATTTAATAAATATACATTTTGTATTGATAGATGTCATATATAGATGTCATTGGTATCCTCCGGGCACTCTGGTTTCCTCCATCATAGAACTGACTACCTCGATATCGTAATAAGTAACCATTATTGGGGCGTTAAACACCAATCTGATACATCAGTTAAGCAGTGTATTCAGTGTATCGAGGAAGAAGCTACCTTATAGCGTAAATATTTCCAGAATTGCAATTTTTAAGGCAATCACTTTTATTAAACCAGAGTCAGGGGCATTTATTTTTTAAAAAATCCCTTTCTTGTCACATGATGACGTTACTCCGATTACAAGAGAGAGAATTGGACTTTTTAGATGAACTGATAAAACCAAACAAGAACTAGAGGTGATATATTCTAACAACTTAAAATGTTTGTCCTTTCGAAGTCCTTAACTAATAATTCATGTTTTAGAAGTCATCCAAGGTTAAATACACTAGTTCATGTTTAAGATTTTTACTCGGTCCTTTTCATGAAGTAAATTATTTATAAACCGATAGTGCTATTGGTCTTTGTCGACACAAAAAGGACGAAGCCGAGTTATGCTGGCTCTCTAATCAATAGATGATTGGTTGGATGAACTTTGTGGTTTTCTTGTATATGTTGAAAAATCATTCCATTTAGAACCGTTTCCAATTTTGGAGTTATTATTGATTCAGAAAAATCGTAAGAAATTTAATAAAATTGTAAATGCATGTCAGTTAATAGAACTTTAGTTTTAATTGATCCAGTAGCTAAGTTAGTTAATCTGTTTGTAGCTATACATTGCAGGTTTTTAAATAATGCTAAATTAACTTCTCGGGTTCATAAGTGAAATATCATGATGATGCGATAATTTTATTAGCAAATGCAAGGTCTTACATGGAATGTTGGATCTGGAATATTTATTAATCAAAATAAATAGAAAAATATAAAAAGAAAAGGTTTTGGTATATTACGGAGTAAGACCAGCATAAAGTAAATTATCTAGAGGCAATAACTCAAATATATGGTTATATATACCACTTATTGATTCACTTGCTACAACTGAAGCAACATTTCTCGTTTTAACTAGATTCTGGTGCATTAGCTGTTAATGTTTCACATTAACATGGAATAGCTACTTACCATATATATTTTCTCACTTTGCTCCAAAGAGTGATTTACAAATTAAAATCAGATCAGGTAGAATGAGTTTTATCAATTATTTCCCTTGGTAGAAATCAGGTATGGTTTCCATTGCTTCTGAAATTCTGGTAGACATTCCGTTTCGTTTGTCAATACTAAACTTTATCCTAACATCTCGGGATGAACACCCTTATCATCTGGCAAGAATAAATGTGACTTGACGCATCTTGTGTATCGAGCATTTACTCCGATATAGAGGGCATTCAAAATACGCTTCAGACTGAATTATGTCACCATGGAAACTTTCAACGTGCAAGGAGTATGACTGTGCTTGGAACAGCTAGTCATTTTGGTATTAAAGGCTCTTACAGTGTGATTAACACATATCGCTCAAACTTCAGCATCAATGGAAAACCAGTTGTAAATTATGTTTAATGTCTAGATTTTTGAAGGCCCTTTCAGAGCAAACAAGGTCTACAGCAACATTGAGTTTAGCGATATTTCTCAGATTTAATGAGTTTAGCGATATTTCTCAGATTTATTGAGAGCTGTTTAAACCTAGTTTATTTTCTATTTAGACATCAACTTTTATACCGTATCGTACTTTTAGAGTCAACAAGCAGTGTAATACCTTTTTGGTTAAATCTCTTTGGACATACGGCACCACCGTCTTTTACCACATATAGCGTTAATTCAGAATAAATAGGTCATAAAGCCTTCTCAGATTTTAAGTTCTATTTTGCTGGTTATTACGTCTGTAAACAGATCTCCTCTGTGAGACAGAACAATCAAAATGTTTTACTTTAAAGCTTGTTTTATGTAGGTTATAAAATAATATTTATTATTATTTAATGAAAACATTAAAACATTAAAAACTTTTATATAAAGCCCCCAAAGATAAATTATGAGTCGCAGCAGCAGTGAGATTTTATATGGGGACAGATTCTGGTTTAAGGAAAGATTTTGAAAGATTTTTCTTAAAAATGCTAGTTTCTAAATAAGACATTTTTTGCTTTTTTCATTGGTCCTTTTTAATTTCATATATATAATAATTTTAATTTAAAAGAAATGTTTTCGTCGTTTTTGTTAATTTTTAAGTTGACATTTATTGTCATTCATAGAAAAATTGCAAGTTAATTTGGAAGCCGATAGGGTTGAATGGATAAACTGAAAATCCCCATCACTCAAACATTTTTGGTGTGTTTGAAAAGAAGTTTTTGAAACGAAACTAGAAGTGTTGTATGTTTAACTCCCATCCGTTTAATACCAGTTCAAGTCAGATGTTAAATGACAATTCCATCTTTAATGTAGCTTCGTCTGGCTTAGTGTTTGTTGGGTGAGAGTAAGAGTACATGGCAAATAGGGTCTTTTTTGTCTTTCTCCCTCTTTTGAACGTCCCAGTAACCATGGTAACGTGTGCTGGAAAATAAGCGATTTCAAGTTAATCATTCAGATGTACGGGTTTCGTTACAGAAATCCCCCTTTTATCCATTACATCAGAGATGCTTGGAAGGGAGGTATATTGACATTATCGTACAAGAGACCAAGTTAAAGAATGCCGCTTAAATATTTTAATAATATTAATCACCAATTTGCTTACTACGACGTTTACCATCAATTTAATATAACATTATTTGTATATTTACTGTGATATAAGCTTTCAATTTACTATTACATAAGTGATTATTTTAATAAACATCGATATACTTTATCATTAAATGTCATTGATCAAGGCCGGTAACCCTCAGCTTATTATAACAATACATTTACAAAAATAACATTAACCTTTTACTATACCAGTAACCGTCAATTTTCTATCACATTTAGTTTGAGTTTTCTATACTTTATTCTATTATCTATCACTTAACTATAGATAAACTAGAAGTCCGCTGAACAACGATTAACAATGTCATCAACAATCATTTACTACCAATTTATTATCACAAGAATAATAATTTTATAATACATTACTATTTTATTCACTTTATTATCGATTATAATTTTACTATAACAAATATAACATTTACCATCAGTTCACTATAACATGAATCACCACAAACAAATTATAACAAAATATAACAATAGTGATTAGTTAAACAATTTCCTTACACTTAAGGCAAGTGAAGACACCAAGGGAAGTAACTCTATTCAACAGGACAAAACAACCTATCTGTAATAATAAATGGATAAAAATTACAAAACTTTCCCGTCAAGTCTAGATCTACTGTCGATATAACATTTTTCTGTTTTGAATTATTATTGAGTGTAATTTATTTATTTTAATCATTTAAGATCGTGAAAATATTCTAAATTTATCATTTAGTTTGGCAAAAAACTGGTAATGCTACACGATCTTTTGCTTAATGTAGGGGCCCCATACACAGGAATAGATAAGTACATGAGTCTGTTGGTCTTCCATAAAATACCTGCATGCATTTTAGCCATAATCTTTAATAGGTTATATCGCTTTTGTGCAAAAATAAAGAAAAAATAGGCATATGGTTTACCTCTGATCACACAGAGCAGATACTGGATGCACACACAGTTCTCCGGTTTAACAGACTTGGGTTAGCGATAAATATCGATGATGATGTGTGTATAAGCATAAATAATAAGTTTGTAAAATGTCCAAAATATCAAATAGATCGATTTCATTCATAACAAATCTTACAATGAATAAAAATACTGGTCTTTCAGGAATTCGTTCTTAAAGGAGTAAAAACACATTAAAAAGTTATTTATCATTTTACTAAAGTATTTGGTTTTTGGAATATATAAGATTAATCTCTGTTACGTTTTACAAACTTAAATACTCAAATAGTTCTTTAAACATTTTTTGTTTGGTTTGAAATTTTTAATAGCAATTTAAAAAATAAGGGGTAGGTGAGATAATCCTTTCTATATCTCGAAAACAAGAACCCATGCATATGTTTTTTTTTATTATTATTATTGTTATTATTATTTTTTTTGTCGCATTTCATTTTGAAGAAAATGTTTCAAGCTTCATTCGTGCAGTTTTGGAATGAAACATAAATCACAAATTTTATGAAATATGGACTTTTTTGATAAACTGTCGATGGAAATTAAGATACTTCTTGCACACTCTGTTATAAAAACTTAAGCTTTTATTATTTAAATGCTATGTATATCACTTAATTGCACGTCTTTTATTGAAATATTGATTAAAACCATAAAAAAAATTGTTTTTATTACATCTAATCATTATTGAATTAATAACAAACATGAAATTAAGCTGCTGGGAAATTTAGAAATGAGAAATGATTGTTGAAAAGTGGGGTAGGTTGAATGCACTCTACTAAAAAAAAACAAAAACCAAAACATGTTTTTTATTATTTTTTAACAAAGCACATTCTAAGGAATGAGCGTGCAAATTTTCAGAAATCCCTATTCGGGGAAATTTTTTGCATCTGGTGTCGGGAACTACCTTAAACAATCAAGTTTACAATAAATTACTCATGAATTAGTTAAAACATTAATAATACTTTACTTAATTATATATTATTAATTCATCATTTCCATATCAATTTTTAATCTATAACTATTACACTTTTCATCAGTAGTTTGACAACTAATAAATAATTCACTTCAACATAATCAAGGACATAACTGCCTGCTTGCTATAACCACCAGTATAGTATAATAAAAACCGTTAGTTAACTATAACATTAACCTTCAGTTGACTTATAATTACGCATTGGTTGATTTTAACCTTAACCACCAGTTTACTTCAACATAAACCATTAGTTTTACTACAACATTAACCACCACCAGATTACTATAACATAAAAGCATTAGTTTGTTAAAACCAATAGTTAACTTTAACATTAACCATCAGTTCACATTATAATTAACTATCGTATGTCTATAACCTCAACCACCGGTTTACTATAACATAAAACATCAGTTTACTAGTTTACTATAACATGAAACATCAGTTTACTATAACATAAAACATCAGTTTACTATAACATAAAACATCAGTTTACTATAACATAAAACATCAGTTTACTATAACATGAAACATCAGTTTACTATAACATAAAACATCAGTTTACTATAACATAAAACATCAGTTTACTATAACATGAAACATCAGTTTACTATAACATAAAACATCAGTTTACTATAACATGAAACATCAGTTTACTATAACATAAAACATCAGTTTAATATAACATGAAACATCAGTTTACTATAACATAAAACATCAGTTTACTATAACATAAAACATCAGTTTACTATAACATAAAACATCAGTTTACTAAAACATAAAACATCAGTTTCCTATAACATCAACCAATAGTTTGCTATAACATGAAACATCAGTTTACTATAACATAAAACATCAGTTTACTATAACATAAAACATCAGTTTACTATAACATAAACCAATAGTTTGCTATAACATAAACATCAGTTTACTATAACATAAAACATCAGTTTACTATAACATAAAACATCAGTTTACTATAACATAAAACATCAGTTTACTATAACATGAAACATCAGTTTACTATAACATAAAACATCAGTTTACTATAACATAAAACATCAGTTTACTATAACATGAAACATCAGTTTACTATAACATAAAACATCAGTTTAATATAACATGAAACATCAGATTACTATAACATAAAACATCAGTTTACTATAACATAAAACATCAGTTTACTATAACATAAAACATCAGTTTACTATAACATAAAACATCAGTTTACTTAAACATAAAACATCAGTTTACTATAACATAAACCAATAGTTTGCTATAACATGAAACATCAGTTTACTATAACATAAAACATCAGTTTACTATAACATAAAACATCAGTTAACTATAACATAAAACATCAGTTTACTATAACATAAACTAATAGTTTGCTATAACATAAAACATCAGTTTACTATAACATAAAACATCAGTTTACTATAACATAAAACATCAGTTTACTATAACATGAAACATCAGTTTACTATAACATAAAACATCAGTTTACTATAACATGAAACATCAGTTTACTATAACATAAAACATCAGTTTACTATAACATAAAACATCAGTTTACTATAACATAAAACATCAGTTTACTATAAAATTAACTATCAATTCAATCAAATATTTACCATCAGCTCACTATAACATTTATTTTTTACAATAATAATCATTTAATTATAACATGCATGTATATAAAAGGTGCATAAGACATCAACTTTCAATAAAAATTACATCATATTAAGCGTCACTCCTACACCATATAACCATCGCTACTACATCACATTAACCATCACTACTACATCACAATAACCATCACTACTACATCACATAAACCATCACTACTACATCACAATAACCATGACTACTACATCATATCTTTCATTTATAAATCACATTTACCACACCACCGCTTTTACATCACATTAACTATCACAACTAAATCTCATTTACCATCACAACTACATCACAATAACCATCACTAGTACATCACATTAACCATCACAACATCACAATTACCATCATTACGACATCACATAAACCATCGCTACCACTTCACATTAACCATCACTACTACATCACAATTACCATCACTACTGCATCACATTAGCCACCACTACTACATCACAATAACCATCACTACTTCATCACATAAACCATCACTACTCAATCACATAAACCATCGCTGCTACACCATAATAACCATCACTACTACATCACATCAACCATCACTACGACATCAAATTAACCGTCGCTACTACATCACATAAAACATCACAACTAAATCTGATTAACCATTATTTCTACATCACATAAACAATCACTTAATTTCTACATCACATTACCAATCACTACTACATCACAATAACCATCAATACTACATCACATTAACCATCACTAATACATTACATGAGCCATTGCTTCTACATCACATAAACCATCGCTACTACATCACATAAACCATCGCTACAACATCACATAAACCATCGCTACTACATCACATAAACCATCGCTACAACATCACATAAACCATCGCTACTACATCACATAAACCATCGCTACTTTATCACATAAACCATCGCTACAACATCACATAAACCATCGCTACTACATCACATAAACCATCGCTACAACATCACATAAACCACCGCTACAACATCACATAAACCATCGCTACTACATTACATAAACCATCACTTCTATATCACTATTCAATCACAACTAACCATCGCTACTACATCACATTAACCATCGCTACAACATCACATAAACCATCGCTACAACAACACATAAACCATCGCTACTACATTATATAAACCATCGCTACTACATCACATAAACCATCACTACAACATCACATAAACCATCGCTACTACATTACATAAACCATCATTTCTACATCACATAAACCATCGATACTAAATCACATCAACCATCACTACTAAATCACATTAGCCATCATCACTACATAACAATAACCATCACTACTACACACATTAACCATCACTACTAAATCAAATTAACCATCGCTACTAAATCAAGTTAACCATCACTACTAAATCAAATTAACCATCACTACTAAATCAAATTAACCATCACTTCAACACACGTTAACCGTCACTGTCATTTCACATTAACCATCACTACATCACAATAACCATCACTACTACATTACATTAACTATCACTCCTACATCACATTTACCATCAATGCTCAATCTTATTAACCATCACTACTTCATCACAATAACCATCCCTACTGCATGACATTAACCATTGCTGCTGTGTCATATAAACCATCATTTATACATTCATTAACCACCATTACTTTAACACATTAACCATCACTATTACATCACAATAACCCTTACTACTAAATCACACAAACCATTACTTCTACATCATATTAACCATCACTACTACATCACAATAACCATCACTACTACATCACAATAACCCTCACTACCAAAGCACATAAACCATTACTGCTACATTACATTAACCAACACAACCACATCACATTAACAATCACTTCTACATCACATTAACACTACTACATCACAATTACCATCACTACTACATCACATTAACTATGATATTAATTATCCGTTTACTAACATCACACTTTAATTTTGATTCATTTTTTATTCTTTTTGTTTCTATAATACTTGATAGGTCAATCATACATAACGGCCAGTATGATTCATGATGTTTGTAGCTGTATTTGATGAAAATCTAACAGCTAATTCTTAAACAGAGTTTGATTGACAGTTTTCTTATAACTTCTTAATGTCAAAACATAATAGACCCTGTAAGAATTTATGTTTCTATTTTATCATCTAACCTCCGGGATTTGTATAAACTTTAGCATCATAAAAACCATCTGAAGATCATAATTACCATACAACACATCTGTATTCTAAATAGCCAATACAACCGATTGATTAAATACAGAAAAACAGAACGTACGTCGCAGGAGTGTTTTGTGTGTGTAAGAGAGAGAGAGAGAGAGAGAGAGAGTAATGTGCAAGTTCCAGAGTTATGGTTACAAAGAAAAGAGAATATCACATTCGAGTAACAAGTAATTCGTTAATTTTCTTATATTTGAAATCGGAATATTTTTCTTTTTACTAATAACTTATAATGTGAATGACATCAAAGAATACCTTACCTAATTAAGATAATAAAAGAAAGTAGTGTTAAAAAATTGAGCATGCAAGTAACATGTACACTGACTGTATCTTTAATTAGTTTTTACGCAATTTCTTCTGAGAGAAACAATATAATATTGAGGTAATAATTACTAAAGTTTTACTGACCTCACCATAACTGATAAAAAATTAAAAAAGTTATACACTTACAAAGATGATAAAGGTGTTGTTGTTGGACATAAAAAATTAAAGTTTGAAATAAATCAATTATATTAGAACAACAACAATATTTCAAACAATCCTTAAAACCGGCATTTAGGTGATAATAAATAAGATTTATTGTGGAGTCATGTCATTTAAACATGCTAGAGGTCATTGATTGAGAAACAATGGTCGTCTAACATGCTAGAGGTCAATGATTAAGAGACAATGGTCGTCTAACATGATAGAGGCCAATAATTAAGAGACAATGGTTGTCTAACATGCTAGAGGTAAATGATCGAGAAACAATGGTCGTCTAACATTATAAAGGCCAATGATTAAGAGACAATGGTCGTCTAACATGATAGAGGCCAATGATTGAGAGACAATGACCTACTATCCAACCTTTCAGATAAGCTGTTTGTTATTTTTGTAATAGTTTTTCTGATACAACATTGATAAATATAATTAATAAATTAAACTAAAAAAGATGTTTATTCTTAAAATATATTCAATAATATTTTTTATATTGAGTAACTATTGATTTTGTAAAAAAAAAAAAAAAAAAAAAAAAAAAAAAAAAAAAAACCAGGGCAGTAGCAAGTTATATAAAATCAAACACAGAATTAAGTTTGTCAAGAACAAGCTACTACCAAGCTAATTAAAAAACATACAGGAAATGAAAGTTGTCAAATACAAGAAGTTGTTACATTAAATAAAGACAAAATAGAACCATCTGAGATAAGCTTGTACCCAGTTAGATTATAGACAATATAAACTATAGCTAATGTCAATATTGATCAAATATAAAGAAAAACTTCATTTTCATATGTTGGCAAGATAATATTGTGTTAGCGTCACACTGCCGCCTTAAATTAATGACAAGATAATGTGGTATTAACGTCACACTGTCGCCTTAAGTGAATGGAGTGATGCGATTTCCATTTTCTCTGCGGACCAGTTGCCTTCATCTAGATCATCGACTTTATAAAAAAATCAACAACGAAGAAGTGGTCCCTAAAGACCAAGAGGTCAGGGGTTCGAACTTTGGCCTGGTCATACATATGATTTAAAACAATTGAGAACTTATTGCCTCTGTTGCGCGCTAGTATAAGGCAGATTGTAATACGCACTCGCACATCACATAAATACATAAACTTGTTACAAAATTATTTTCTTAGAGATAAGAACCCTTTGCCTCGAATAGTCAAAACTGCTGTTGCGACAAACAACGTAACAATAAATCAAGACTTAGATCTACCCGAGTGGAATTTGAAAATTAATCATAATTCAACATTACAAACACTATGATTTCAATAGCAAGTCACATTATGAAACATTCAGTAAGTCACAAAATTATCGTGGATACAAAAAACTAAATTTGCTCTTATCACTACATGGTGTTTGCTTCATATGCGGAAAATCGTGGTCCAAAACCAAGAACATTTGAAACTTGAGAGTATTTTTTTCGCAAAGCATATGTTTGACTTTTGAAAATCACAGGCCCTCTGGATGATATCTGAAGAGTGGCCTTGTCTTGATAAGCATGTCACACTAAAGAGCCGTGCATATTTCCATGTATGTTGTAACTTCCCTAATTGTTACAATATTTCAAACACCTGATAACAAATACAATTATCAACGATTTAACATATAATTTTTCGACTTTAGTCAATCAAATGACGTAATTCATAAAAAATTCATAAACTTTAAAATTAGCAACATCATCAAACAAAGATGATTCAAAGGTCTCTTGGGTTTGCTCTGAATTGTGTTAATATTGGACTGGGTCTGGTATATCGTATAGAACCCAAAGTTTTAACCGTCATATCAGGAAATTAATACTAGACTAAATACACATGGTCCATAAAAACAGATTAGAAAACCATAAACCTTTGACCGAAACACAACATTATAATATCTCTTTGACCGATAAACCTTTAACCACAACACAACATTATTATATCCCTTTGACTGATAAACATTTAACCACAACACAACATTATAATATCCCTTTGACTGATAAACCTTTAACCACAACACAACATTATAATATCCCTTTGACTGATAAACCTTTAACCACAACACAACATTATAATATCCCTTTGACTGATAAACCTTTAACCACAACACAACATTATAATATCCCTTTAACTGATAAACCTTTAACCACAACACAACATTATAATATCCCTTTGACTGATAAACCTTTAACCACAACACAACATTATAATATCCCTTTGACTGATAAACCTTTAACCACAACACAACATTATAATATCCCTTTGATAAACCTTTAACCACAACACAACATTATAATATCCCTTTGACTGATAAACCTTTAACCACAACACAACATTATAATATCCCTTTGATAAACCTTTAACCACAATACAACATTATAATATCCCTTTGATAAACTTTTAACCACAACACAACATTATATTATCCCTTTGATAAACTTTTAACCATAACACAGCATTAGAATATCCCTTTGATAAACCTTTAACCACAACACAACATTATAATATCCCTTTGATAAACCTTTAACCACAACACAACATTATAATATCCCTTTGATAAACCTTTAACCACAACACAACATTATAATATCCCTTTGATAAACTTTTAACCACAACACAACATTATAATATCCCTTTGATAAACCTTTAACCACAACACAGCATTATAATATCCCTTTGACTGATAAACCTTTAACCACACGCAACATTATAATATCCCTTTGATAAACCTTTAACCACAACACAACATTATAATATCCCTTTGATAAACTTTTAACCACAACACAACATTATAATATCCCTTTGATAAACCTTTAACCACAACACAACATTATAATATCCCTTTGATAAACTTTTAACCACAACACAACATTATATTATCCCTTTGACTGATAAACCTTTAACCACAACACAACATTATAATATCCCTTTGATAAACCTTTAACCACAACACAGCATTATAATATCCCTTTGACTGATAAACCTTTACCACAACACAACATAATAATATCCCTTTGATTGATAAACCTTTAACCACAACACAACATTATAATTTCCCTTTGATTGATAAACCTTTAACCACAACACAACATTATAATATCCCTTTGACTGATAAAACTTTAACCACAACACAACATTATAATTTCCCTTTGATTGATAAACCTTTAACCACAACACAACATTATAATATCCCTTTGACTGATAAACCTTTAACCACAACACAACATTATAATTTCCCTTTGATTGATAAACCTTTAACCACAACACAACATTATAATTTCCCTTTGATTGATAAACCTTTAACCACAACACAACATTATAATATCCCTTTGACTGATAAAACTTTAACCACAACACAACATTATAATATCCCTTTGACTGATAAACCTTTAACCACAACACAACATTATAATATCCCTTTGACTGATAAAACTTTAACCACAACACAACATTATAATATCCCTTTGACTGATAAACCTTTAACCACAACACAACATTATAATATCCCTTTGACTGATAAACCTTTAACCACAACACAACATTATAGTATCCCTTTGATTGATAAACCTTTAACCACAACACAACATTATAATATCCCTTTGACTGATAAACCTTTAACCACAACACAACATTATAATATCCCTTTGACTGATAAACCTTTAACCACAACACAACATTATAATATCCCTTTGACTGATAAACCTTTAACCACAACACAACATTATAATATCCATTTGATAAACCTTTAACCACAACACAGCATTATAATATCCCTTTGACTGATAAACCTTTAACCACAACACAGCATTATAATATCCCTTTGACTGATAAACCTTTAACCACAACACAACATAATAATATCCCTTTGATTGATAAACCTTTAACCACAACACAACATTATAATATCCCTTCGACTGATAAACCTTTAACCACAACACAGCATTATAATATCCCTTTGACTGATAAACCTTTAACCACAACACAACATAATAATATCCCTTTGACTGATAAACTTTTAACCACAACACAACATTATAATATCCCTTTGACTGATAAACCTTTAACCACAACACAACATTATATTATCCCTTTGATTGATAAACCTTTAACCACAACGCAACATTATAATATCCCTTTGATAGCTATTTCATATCAAAATGTTAATACATACTTAACTAAATGTTTACTGAGATGCAACTAAATAGAAAGAAAATTTTAAAATTATAACGTGAAATAACTTTAATTGACGAAAATTGTTTAAACGTTTATTACAGAAGATCTAAGAAGCAAAAAAGACTATTTTTTACAAAAAATTTCAAAATTCTTCAATACCATAACAAACCGCTGACAAGTTAGAGGACATGTTAAAAAATGCCATACATCATTTTTTTTTTTTATTTGTTTTCGGTTACCATTTTCTCAAAAATATGGACGATTCGAACAACAATGCAAAATGTTAAACACACACACACACACACACACACACACACACACACACACACACACACACATATATATATATATAAGATTTATATTGAATTTCGAGAGCTGTAAAAGAATTTCCTTAGAGATGTCTTCAAATCTCGTTTTTATGTTAAATAACCTAATCAAAACATGTTTGTCATATTTAAAGTTCATTGTCTTTAAAAAGGCCCAACATTTCTGCACAGGGTAAATTAGGTGAATTTTCATTAAGAGGTACTTTATATAAAATTTTATATTTTAAACCAAAGGCGACGACAACATGGCTGTTATTTCACACACGTTTACAGACAAAGCTATACAATTACAGTAACAAAAATGTTGTACAATCCACAAACTATATCTTAATTAACTAGAATAAATGCTATCTTACTATGATTTTACACATTTAAAATATTTATTGTTTAATAATAATAATAATAATGATAATAATTATTATTGTTGTTGTTGTTGTTATTATCATCATGATCAAGATGTAAGCATTGTTTATACAGAAGAATCTGTACAGACTTTTAACGTAATAATTAACATTACTTTCCATCAACTGTAGTCTTGTTGATTTATGAAGCATAAGTATCATCCTTTAGTTCCCGCTATATACAAAACCTCAATAATATCATTGTGTTACATTTTGTCCGTTATTGCAACACGAGTTTACGTATCATTGTTCAGTTCGACTGTATACAAAACCTCAACAATATCATTGTGTTACATTTTGTCCGTTATTGCAACACGAGTTTACGTATCATTGTTCAGTTCGACTGTATACAAAACCTCAACAATATCATTGTGTTACATTTTGTCCGTTATTGCAACACGAGTTTCGGTATCATTGTTTAGTTCGACTGTATACAAAACCTCTATAATATCATTATGTTACATTTTGTCCGTTATTGCAATACGAGTTTCGGTATCATTGTTGAGTTCAACTGTATACAAAACCTCTTTAATATCATTATGTAACATATGTCCGTTGTTGCAATACGAGTTTTGGTATCATTGTTGAGTTCGATGGTATACAGAACCTCTATAATATTGCGTTACATTTTATCCGTTTTTGCAACACCAGTTTCTGTATTATAGTTGAGTTCGACTATATACAATACGTATACAATATCATTGTGTTACATTTTGTCCGTTATTGTAACAAGAATTTCGATATCATTGTTCATTTCCAATTTGTACAAAATCTCTAAAATATCTTTGCGTTACATTTTCTCCGTTATTGCAACACGAACGTTACATATTATCAGATATTGCAACACGAGTTTCGGTACCATTGTTCAGTTCCACTTCATACAATACCTCTTTAATATAATTGCATTACATTTTGTCCGTTATTGCAACACGAGCGTTATATATTGTCAGATATTGCAACACGGGTGTTACAATTTGTCTGAAATTGCAACACGAGCGTTCCATTTAGTCTGATATTGCAACACGAGTTTCAGTGTGATTGTTCAGTTCCACTATATACAATACCGCTTTAAAATCATTATGTCACACTTTGTCTGTTACTGCAATACGAGTTTAAGTATCATTGTTCAGTTCCACTATATACAATACCCCTTTAGTATCATTATGTCACATTTTGTCCGTTACTGCAATACGAGTTTACGTATCATTGTTCAGTTCCACTATATACAATACCCCTTTAATATCATTATGTCACATTTTGTTCGTTACTGCAATACGAGTTTACGTATCATTGTTCAGTTCCACTATATACAATACCCCTTTAATATCATTATGTCACATTTTGTCTGTTACTGCAATACGAGTTTAGGTATCATTGTTCAGTTCCACTATATACAATACCCCTTTAATATCATTATGTCACATTTTGTTCGTAACTGCAATACGAGTTTACGTATCATTGTTCAGTTCCACTATATACAATACCCCTTTAATATCATTAGGTCACATTTTGCCCGTTACTGCAATACAAGTTTACGTATCATTGTTCAGTTTCACTATATACAATACCGCTTTTAATATCATTATGTCACGTTTTGTCTGTTATTGCAATGCGAGTTTACGTATCATTGTTTAGTTCCACTATAATATTATTTTGTTATATTTTGTCCATTGTCATAGATCAGTACGACAAATACAGCGTCTTCATTTCTAGGTTACAATGTCTCTTTAGTTCAGTTATTTATAGAGAATACTCATTTTTATTCATATTTATTTGAAGTTAAAAAGATCAATTTTCTTTTTGTTCTGTTGATCCTAGTTGAATTTTCCTAAAGAATTATCATACACATCGTTCAGTTTTGCTTTCCAATAACGCCATTGACGAGTATGGCCATTAACACCACCGTGATAATATCTACATCATCAAAAACATTGAGTTATTGTTGTTCATTTGCTCCTATTAAACCTTAGTAATATTTTTATTTGAGCTTTTTCACATTGTCCTTATAATAACATCTTAATTTTTGTTTCGTTGTTTATAGAGAAGCGTCAGTGAAATTGTTCAGTTCGGCTATATATAATAATGTCATAATCCATTTTGATATTTTTTTCTGTTGTTTCTTGTAAAAATCAGTAACAATGTTCATTATCTCCTGTATCAATTATTTTCTATGTCTAAAAGGATTTCTGGATGAAGAATTCAGGGTAAAATTTAATTTTCTGGCTGACGTAAATTGTCATCTTTTTTACTTTCACTTTCGCAGTAAGTTCTTCTTTGTCCCATTTCTAGAGACTCGTCAGTGTCAATCTTGTTATTTAAAAATTTGTTGCAGCACGCAAGACATTGAAATGGTTTTAATAGATTCACAATGACTGAAATACTGTGTTTACGGAACGATGTATCGGCTATTAAAAGTATAAAAGGATTAATGACAGTCGTAATTAAAAAAGACCTATTTACCAATGGTAGTGTTGCTAAAACAATTTGTGTTGGTGGAGCAACTTGTCCCTTTTTTGCTGTGCTTATAATTTCCAAAATAAAATGAGGTAAAAAGCTTAGAATATAACCCACAGAAATAAAAAGCATAATTCGAGTTACCGATCGCCTTTTCTTCGAATGATCAAGCGACTTTGTTCTCATCGAATTGGAATGCATTTTAATTCTTTGAATCAGTAAAGTGTATAGCACTATTATTACAACAAACGTTATAGAAAAAATTACAAACATGAATATGGTATATATAAACGGATATTCTGTTCCGCGCATGCTATCAGCAGTGCCACAGTCATATCCGGTGATATTTCCAGAAAATGATTTTACTTTTTGTCCCTCTATTAATATTACCGGCCAGGAAAAACACAAGGAAAGTAGCAATGCAAACACACACATTATGATTGCCATAGAATGTGAAATCTGTGTTTGAAAAGGATGACATACCTTTCTGTGGCGTTCAATTGCAATTACAATTAAAACTAAAGCTGATCCAAGAATCGTAAGTCTTCCGATAAACCTACAACCTTTACAGGCACCTTCACTAAAAAACATATACGGATACGTCTGATCCACGATCTCTGCTGGAAAATACACCAAGCACGCTGTCAGATCTATGGAAGCTAAAAATAATGTAAATGTTCTGTAGTTGTTGTGGCTGTACCTAGTCGCAAATACACAAAGTACAAGGATATTTCCAAGTATCCCTATAACCATTAAGGTACACAAGTATATTGTAGTTGGTAATCTCTTTCTGGCCTCAATATCGTTTAACTCCTGTAAAGTGGGGAAGCGTTCCGATGATACGTTCAACTCGTTCATATTGCTTTCAATATTAATTATTTACTAACTTCTTGTCCTTTATTACTATTATCCAATAAAATAATCAATGTCTGATTTTTGTTTATTCAACAAATAAAATACGAAAAATAACATGTCCCTCTTATATATTACAAAAAATAAATTGAAGTAATTATATTGAATCAATTCCTTCAATGTATTAAAATTATTTTTCCGAATAATTCAACTAGTAGATATTAGATGATCTAATCTGACCTCTTGCCGTCTATAAATCGTTTGATTACATAAGTATTTAATGTCAATTCAACAAACCTTCCAATGTAATGTCCTTATGTTCATTTTAGTATGTTCATTATTCCTGTATGACATAATACACATGATCACTTGAGTTTCTTACAAAAATAAATCTAAAAGTAAGCTGTTTTCACAAACACGTGTTACCACAGAACATGAATTTAGAAATTTTTGAACGTACACTAGTATAGTTACTTAATGGGTGAGGTGTGTCTAAACAATATCCTTTGTATTATGCTGCTACTTGATGAAATATATTTCTGGTATTATTCAATATAACATAACAACAGAATACCAAAACTTCTGACAGTTATATATCTAGATGGATTGCTCTAATGATAACACTAAGTTGTATTGTTCATCTATATCACAAACAATTTACTCCGCAAACTGACGACTTATTATGATCATCTGTTCGACTCAGCTATTTGACACTTGAGTTATTCACCAGTTTAATATATAACAAGTTTCCACTGTTTGATTGATTTTGTTTTCTTATCCATTAAGAATCCAATTATCTTCCACTTACATACGGGTCTTCTTCACACACCGACAGATGATTTAATTCTGATCCTACACTTGTAGTTACAATTCAAAACTTTCCACATTGATAAATTAATGCTTGTTCACTTGTTAAATAACTAGCTTAACAAAAATTATCCTTTATTATTTATTTATACATCGAGGATATATTTTATAGTATTGTATCATTTTACATGTTTGTTTCTACTCGGAATTGCAGTGAGCTATTTACGTCTCCATTGATCTCTGAAAACTATTAATGCTGAATAAACAAACCTGTACATAAAACAGAACTTACATCAAGGCTTTAAGCGGTCCATGTGCTGCCTCAAATATCCATCATTAAAACAAGCTGATCAAACAAAATTTTGATTTTGAAGTAAATAAATGATGTTAATAAGTATATGTAAAGTGTTGATAGGAAGTATAAATCTACTTCATATCTCTACAAATTAGTTTAATCCTAATGTGTACGCTTTATCCTAAATCCTTTAAACTTTTGAAATACGATAATTAGCCTCATCTGATATTATACTGATGCTTTAATTCTTAATTCAGTCGTTTGTTCTACTAAACTGTTCGTTGTTATTATTACTATAATGGAGTCAATAATGATTTCTTGTTTATGATGAAGTTGCATCATTGTTGTAATTAGTTATTGTTAGGTATATGTTTTTATCTCATTATACAAGAAATGATCATTTTTTCATGTTTTATATACGTTCATTGGTGTTTGTATAATAATAATAATAATGATAATAATAATATATAGTAATAATAATCCATGTAATAATAATAATAATAATAATAATATCCTGTCGGCGTTGGACATTTAAGTGAAGCCGCAGGACAAAAGAGCAACAAAATAAATAAATAAATGAATAAAAATTAAAACAAAAACCAATACATTTGAGCGACAAAGGAATGGACATTTGAGCAAACAGATTTTTAACCCATTTGAACGAATTTCCAAATAAAAAATAACCATTTGAGCGGCAGATTTCTTTACCGCTTCAGTTAGTAAGACTTCTATGTGGTCATGGAAAGAATTTACCTTGAAAGTTGATTAATTCTGAAGTAAAGAAAAGTTTTTAATTCTATTATTAAAAATTCCTTTTGGTTAAGGTTATTCAATATTTAGATAATTAATTATAAAGTCAAAATTGTTATTTAAACTTTTAAACCCACAAAGTTAATGGTTTTCTTTTGTATTTATTAGGTAAAAAGTTTGTTAATCGACTTGTTCTTACAAAGTAATGTTGTCCAGATAGTAATTAGTTAAGACGGAAACGTATAGTGTTCGGTTGGAAACGTATAGTGTTAGGTTAGAAACGTATAGTGTTAGGTTGTTGGAAACGTATGGGTTCGGTTGGAAACGTATAGTGTTAGGTTGGAAACGTATAGTGTTCGGTTGGAAACGTATAGTTTTCGGTTGGAAACGTATAGTGTTAGGTTGGAAACGTATAGTGTTAGGTTGTTGGAAACGTATAGTGTTCGGTTGGAAACGTATAGTTTTCGGTTGGAAACGTATAGTGTTAGGTTGGAAACGTATAGTGTTAGGTTGGAAACGTATAGTGTTAGGTTGTTGGAAACGTATAGTGTTAGGTTGTTGGAAACGTATAGTGTTAGGTTGGAAACGTATAGTGTTAGGTTGTTGGAAACGTATAGTGTTCGGTTGGAAACGTATAGTATTCGGTTATTAGATGTTTAAAATTAGTAATCAGTAAAATAAACTTACCGGGACTTGAGGTAATTTCAACGTTTGGGCCAAAAGGAAAATTTAGTAATATCTGTCAATGAACGAGCACAAATCTATGTATTGAATTATTTTTCATATTTGTTAAGGAATTAAGCAGGAAAATTAATTAATGTTGAGCCATGCGTCAAGACTGTATATGGTCGCTTTATATAATATGACCAGGCCACCCATCCCCACTTACGATGTGAGGGTGGACATGAATAAATGTAAGGTAAAATGCGATCTGGACTTGTTTTTTTTAAAGTTTGTTAAATTCGTGCCTGAAATTTGAATTTTAATGTTAGGAAAGATTAAGTTTGAAAATTATTATATTTAAATAAATATAAATTAAAAATTCATTATTGGTAAGTAGACTTAATAATAATAATAATAATAATAATAATAAAAATAATAGTAAAGTTTATTCTAAATCTTTTTTTAAATAAAATGTTTATTATACTTGATAATTGGGAGACTCTCAGTTGGATTTTATTAATTGTTTATTGCGTTTTTATTTTTTATTGTTTAAGAATTATTCTAGCAAAAAATAACTTTATTGAATATTATACCGTATTTAAATGACTTACGATGTGAGGTTGGAAAGATATGTTTGGTAAAATGTGACCTGGACTTATCTTTCTAAGATGTTAAAATGAATAGAAAACAGACAGTAGCTGTGTTACTACGATTTCAATTCCCTGATATGAGCAGTACCAGCAGGTACCGTCAGCAGTAGAATACATAACATAATACATACATAAGACGCACTAACCCTTATTTGTCTCAAACAATATATGTGTGTGTGTGTGTGTGTGTGTGTGTGTGATGTAAGCTAGCATGAGATCTTAACATCGTATACGCTAGCTGAGTGGTAAGACGTAGGAAATAATAAATAATGACATTTAAGTGCCGGGTTCTAATCTTAAATGTCTATTCTAAATCTAAACAGAAACCCCAAAGTTTAACAGCAAACTATTTCTTTTAAAACGCATTTCATAAGTTTGCAACTCAAAGATATAGGCATTTTATGCAAAGATTTATTTGTGTTTGGCCTTGAGTCGATGTTGCGTATAGAGGTCTTCCATAGGTGTAACCTTGTTTCTTGACATTGTCTCCTGTAGGCGGATCGTTAGGCTTATTAAAACATCAATAGCGATGACTATGCATACTTCTGATAAAATTCTCTCATGTACAAAGCTTCCCCCTTCTAACTTTGAGCCTTATGTATGTGGTTATTTGTATCTTCGTTATGATCTCCGAAGCATGTACATCACCCGTTGTCCGTAGTTAAACTGTTCAATAACATGTTCATGGACAAATTCAAGTCCATTATTTGTAAACATGAAGGTGAAATGATTAAACTATCGCTCAAATATTTATCGCAGCATACATGTACTATAAAAATATTGGTTGCTCAAATGTCACTAAAGTCGTCTCTAATGTCCAATAAAAGTATTTTAGATTTCGTGCAAAAGTCCTTTACCCCATCTGATAGATCATAAATACAATGAATACATGTACATACAAAAGAAGACCAATAAATAAATAAAGTTATTTTCATTATATTTATTTGAGGAGCGTCATCTTTGAGATTTACTCTATATAGTCACTGATAAATAAACATAATATCCATTGTTATAATATGTTATATAACAATTTTATTGTTAAAAGGTTTAAATATTGAATGTTTTAATCAAGTAAAGTCAATTACATGAATAGTATTTTACATAGCCAACAAAACCAAATGATGTGATTAATTCCAACAGAAATGGATTGGTGATTGTTATAATTCTTAAAAAATGCATACCCTACAGATTGTGTGCTCATGGTTTTAAACATGAATATTATTTAATATCTAATCTCTGCAAAACAAAAATAATGTAAATTTAGTAGAAACAGATTATTAAAACATGCGATCGGACAACTATGGAATGATTATTTTCCATAGTTGCGCCACCCCAAGGAGGCTTCTGATAAAGAAAATTTTTATGTAATATTTAAGTACCCATCTTAAATAAAAAATTTCACAAAAAAAATTAAAAAAATTTTTGGCTAGTTTTTGAAATATTCAATGTTTTTTATAAAAATCCAATTGGAATTCCAATTGGAAAAAAATTCCAATTGGAATTCCAATTGGAAAAATGAAAAATTCCAAATGAAAATATTGTTGGAAAAAAATTCCCACTTTAATATTTTAATCCAACACACTTATCCTGGGCAAAAAAATCCAATAAAAATTTAATTTGGATAAAAATTCCAATGCATTTCATAATTTTGGAAAATGTTCCAAAAATATTGAAATCTTGGAATAATTTTCCAACTGGAAAAAAAATCCAAAATAATGCTATAATTTGGAAATATATTCCAATATTTTATTATTTTGGAAAAAAAAAATCCAACATTATACAATTTTGGAAAAAAGTCCAAGATAATATTATTTTGGAAAAAAATTCCAATTGGAAAAAAAATCCAAAAAATATAACCTTGTTGGAAATTTATTCCCAAGAACAAGATTTGATTGAAAAAAATCCAATTGAAAAAAATACCATTGAGCATTGAGAATGTTTTGGGCAAAATTTTTACAAAGAACACAGTCTTGTTACAGGTACTGAGGCCATTATGCTTAGATTAAATGGTTCTATCATATTTTAAAGCGATTAAAATATCAAAACTTACCGTAAGATAATAAACCTGACAATAATAATAAATGTATGGGGGAAATATTATTTTGCAGTTTGGCTATTATCAATCTTCGGTAAATAATTGGATTTTATAATCAATCAAGAGCTGCAACTTGATGCACCACTAAAATACACATGCTGTGCTATGCCATATGCTCACTCTCCAAGCAGGTGAGCTAAACAATCCTATATGTGAACATACCTGATCTTCTTTGAATTAAGTAAAAACTCTCTTCCAGATATGATTTTACTTGATAACTTACAATTAAGTGCACATTACCAACATTTCAAACTGAAGATACAAATAAAATATATCACAGCTATTGTCAATGACTAAAATGCACAAAACTACTTTTATCTATTTAAATTATAAAACATTACAAATTGAAATTAAATCCTCCTACAATGTACCAAAATTTTCATAGTGGAAAGGAAATATTTTAAATTCAATTAAGCTTACAGGAAAAGAAAATATAGCATACATGTATTTTATTTACCATGGATTCTCAAAATAATTTAAGGGGCCTTTATGACCCTAGGGAATTAAAAAAGAACTTATGAATCACTTCTCACCATCTAGGTTCAAATCCCACTCCAACAGATCATAGTATGAGAAAGTTGTCAGTTCACTTGACAAAGATTTTTTCTGATTAATCTAATTTCCTCCATTATCCCAGACTTGACCATCTCAGTATAGATAAAAATATCTTGACTTGGACATAAAACATAACTCAACTCAAAATATTTAGAAATTGACTAAAATGATATTTTTCTCTGATAATGAAAATAATGATAATTTTTCATTGAATATGTCAAAGCTTTAATGACAGATAAATCCGAAAAGATTAATGAAACTGAAATTCATGAGTCCATAGAAAAGTATGATCTCCCCTGGTGAAGAATATCTGTAATGACTGATTACATGTTATTGTATTACTAAAATTAAAATGATAGCATTCAAGTACACCAAAATAAAAAAGTTAAACAGGAATAAAACATGTAAATTTACCTTATTGCTAAAAAGGAAGAATGGATTGAAAGAAAGAATAAAGGAAGGAGTGAGTGATTACCAGTATGTATCACCATGTAGGTTTGAGAAAGTATAGTTAAGAATAAGGAAATAATCAAAATAATAAATACTTGAAATGAATGAATGAATGAATGAATGAATGAAGTTATAACCATGTTATATGGGGAAATATTGATTACAAGTATATTGTTTATATAAAAATAATTAAATAAATAAATAAATAAAGGAATGAATGAATAAATTAATGAATTTGATTAAAAATAAAAAAGTTAATATATATTAATATATAAGTAAAAATTTCCACAAGGCATTTCATAAACAAGACCCTATAAGTTTATTTTAAATAAAAGTAAAAATTCAAACTACAGGTAATTTTATTTTTATTACTTTCTGTGCATGTTAAAAAAATCCATTATTTATTTATTTATTTAAGATGTTTCTTTGTTAATTAATTAAAAAATTAACTGTTTAGGCACCAAGTTAAAATTCTCCTCCATATACATGTCACAATAATTATTAATTAATAAGACATTTTCAATATATATATCAATGAAACTAATTAAATGAAATTAACTGGACATTTCACACATGATAATTATATAATTATGTAAGTGAATTGTACTAGATATAACCACCCCAGCTGATAAGTATCAGTTTCTGGACAGCAGTTTAGGTATTACAGGTAAATATTTGATCTGATTGAGGAGTGTATATACATATACTAGTATTACCACTGTAAAAGGATTAGTACTTCTATGACATCTTAAATGATGGTTTACTATCAGTTGAGAATATTTATGCATGAAGTTCATATTGAAATAGAAGCACAATAAACATGACTATTACTCAAGTTCTTCATTTCTTACATGGATTTTAAAATTTCACAAATTGAGATACCCCCACCCCGTATGTGCACTGCATAATAATGCAAATATAACATAGATAACTTGTGACTTGGACATGGACTGGTATGTTTGTGTTTTATTATTTAACTAAAGGGCTGTCATTACAGAGTTTAAGAACTTGAAAGTACATATTCTGCTTTAACCACTATACACAGAGAGCAGACAGTCATATAATCTGTCCATTGACCAGCATCACTCACCCAATGACTTGCATTATAATGTATCTGAACTCTAACCTTTTTTACCAAACCTTACATGAACATCCATATATGGCACATAATGTCATCATCAACTGTAATGAGTGTTTATTTCCATGAAGGAATAAAGTACACAAACCAATAAAAAGATGCATGACTATGAAGCAACTAAAAACAAATTGTTAACTACAATGCAAATGTGAAAATACATATGCCTAACATGAAAAAAACTCAGAGTAAATAGACTTAAGCATTTACTTCTTTGCAGAAACTGGGTTTTTTACCAGCAGAGCTGGATTATTGCAAACTATATGTTATGAATAAATTATTGTTTGGTGACCCTACTTTGTCCTTCAAAGACAATAAAATTATATTTCTCACAGTACAAGAATTCATTTTAGTAAGCGCTTTACTTAACATTATTTACTGTCTACGTCATGGATATTCAACATGTGAGGTCATGGCTTTATTATTATTCAATTGTCAATCATGTTATTATTATTATTATTATAATTACTTAATATACATCCATTTTATTTTATTTAATTAACTACATAATTATAATTATTATTATTATCAAGTTTACGATGTTTTTTTTCAGTGATATATGAATACACTCATGTATCTACTGTTTTTTTTACACATGCACTCACTTTGAATGCATATTTATTATTATTATTATTATAATTACAGTATTCCATCACTAAACATTATTATCAGAAGTCCCAAGAATTACAGTATTAATGGAGTTTTATTGTAATTATTTCATTATCATTTATTATTATTATTATTTTACCACAATTTATTATTAATATTATTATTACTATTATTATTACTATGTAATTGATTATACATCTTTTTTAGATGTTTAATTTTTTTGAGATACAGGAGACTGGTTAATATTAGAGATATTCTCTAGTTCCAGAATCCTATGAATTTATTATTTGTAATCGTGTTAAATGTATCATATTTAATTGAATGAATATTGTTTAAACTACCGTATATGTTATGGAAAGCTCAGAGGCATATCAGGTAAAGTGACTGTAAATGCATGTCATCAGAAAAATTATATTTCAAAAATTCAATTTTTACTGACAGTTATCTGAATGGAAAGTATTTTTCATTATATTTTAGCACAAAATCAGTCTTAGCCAATAACCAATATATTAACAACAGAACACCTGGTATAAGGAGTAAAGTTATCTCCCTTTGTGGAATGACATTATTTACAGATTCCATGAAAATTATAATCCAATTCTACTGATTTAAGGAGTAAAATGAACAAATCTACAGTAGAGGATGACAATAAATTATAAAACAGGTGTACTAGTGTACCTTTAACATATACATTATGATTATCATATAATGGGGAACAAAAGTGACAGTACAAAGCATTCAGCATCAACATCACAGAAAAGATTTCAAACCATTAAAAATAACTGTGTTTGAAAAGAATTGAAAACAAATAGTTTTGATTATTTTGTATTGAAAAATGCATAATGATGTACAAGTGTATTTATATTGAGCAACTGCAATATTACAAGTTTAACTGATATGTAACTAATCTTGTGTGTGTGCAGTAAACTGATGAGACAATGGTGAGAAAGCAAAATAAATTTTTTTCAGCTTTAAATAACCATAAAAATATTAAGTATTCAGATCCAAAGAGACCTTCTCTTTAAAGACCAAAAAGACCAAATTTCATTGCATATGCACTAGTTACATGGATTTTTTGCATCGTTGTATCATATTTACTCGGGCACTCACAGTGTTTCATCACACTAAAGGAATTTTAGTCTAGATGAACACTTTACCTAATATAACAAATGTGGTAGTGTAACAGGGAGGAGAAAAATGCAGGTCTGGGTGAGGGTACGAACCCTGGACATCATGCTCCCTGCCAGTTTCCCTGCAACTGAGCTACGCTGAACCATATCCCACACGTTCCTTGTGTGATGCATTGCTGGGTTAAAACAGTCAGTCCTCTTGAGCACCAAATGCCTTTTCTTTCACATTCTGTAACATTTGAACTTGCATGGGAATTTTATTGGCAAAAATTTAGTCTACGGTACAATGAATCCCAAATTAAGGATAAAAGACATTTTTTAATCTGTATTTATTAAAAATAATTTTTTAATTCAAAAGTATCAGTTGAAAAATTAGATAATGGTGCCATACATACCTCTTTAGAATAATAACATAAAATGGGTTGCAGGCGTGCATCATGATTTCATCAGAAAATGTGTCGTACCATAAACATTATAACCCAGTAAAATTATACCAAGTACGGTAAATGAACACTAATGATACATGTATGTTATACAATAGTCAAGATTCCTCTTTTTATAAATAATGAGGCGGTCATATCAAGACAATATCACGAACATTAGTAAAGCAAACGGATACACTTTCTTATAATGATTTAGGGGCGAATCCTGAGTCTAAACAATGACAAGAGGCACAGCATTGTTACGATAGAGTGAAATTCTGGAGGTGGAGCTAACCCCTCCGATTTAAAAAAAATTGTAATTTTAACTGATTGACATGTATTTTGAAACAGTCAATGAAAACGGGAAAATATAACAACAAAGACAAACGTGTATTTGAACACTGATAATAAAACTCTTGACTTTGTCCTGAAAGTGAAATGTACACCAGCACGGGAGAATCCAGAATTTTATTTTTGATTATATTTTAGCATTTTATCATAGATATTGCAAGCAACAAAGGCTCGAGTCCAGCGGCGAAAGGGTCCGGCCACTAAAGGCCACCAAAGAACCAAATGCGGGGAAAGGGGCAGAGGGGCATAGCCCCAAGAAAAAACGAAATTTTAATATTTCGGGGATCTTTTAATTCAAATTCATATGTATTTACTCTCTCTCTCTCTCTCTCTCTCTCTCTCTCTCTCTCTCTCTCTCCAACATTTTTTATACCTAGATATGTATATACTAATTATAAAAAGTATTAGTATATACATATGTTTACTTTTACTACTTATGTCAGCTATCATCTTCCAGTAGGGTTTGGCCAAGACATGGAAATTCATAGTGACTATTCTTTTGCCAAACACCGGTCATTTTGAGATGAAAGTCTTATACTTTGGAAGACACCTGAAAAAAATGATGCCCCGTGAAATGGTAGGCGGGATACACTTAAGTACCCTGGCCTCGTTGAACTGCATATGAGATAGATATGATTTCAACTGAAATAATAATAATAATACATGAACGTGGACGTCTGAATCATTTTCGATACTCTCGTCCGAGTTCACTTTCTTTCTATTCCTAGACAGAAGTTTAAAAATGAACAATATTTAATAAACCTTATTTTTTCTGAAGCCATTTTACTCTATTATAAATTGATCTATTCACCATCATATGTATTTATCCGCGCACTTATCAACTTTGACTCATTATGATAAAGATTAGTAAAACTACTGTTTGAAATTTTTGCTGTGGTACGAGAAGGAATATTTATTTGCATAAAGAAAAACATCTACTTTTAGGTTTTTTCTCAATATTTATTTATTTATTTATTTATTTATTTATTAATTATTGTTGTCTGTTATGTTACACAATAACACTACCCTCTGATTTAGATGTCAGAAAGCTTGAAACAGAGACATGTATTACATGTAATATAATATGTCTCTGCTTGAAAGTATTATCTTTTTCGTGTCCCTCATAAAACATGGAATGTTAAGATTAATAAAACCGGTTTTAAATTCAAAACTTTATTAGATAAAAATAATAAAATTTTGTTTCGATTTTATAACGTAAAAGATTTTTAAGTTCTATTTGACACGAATATTTAGATATACTGTTTATACCTTCAGCGATATTTAAAACGGAACGTCGCTGAAATACTCAAAACAATTATTTACACGAAAATTTTAAATAACAATTTCATTTTTGGGAGGGAGATATTTTTCTTGTATTTTTAAAACCAAAACTGCTTAACTCTGCAGCAGTACTTAGTCATTAGTATTTTACCGGTAGAGCATCGGATAATTTTTTCAGAAAAGCTCATACAGTAATTTATGATAAATCTGTACATGTACAAGGTGATATTACCTATTATGGTGCAATGAAAACACATACATTTCTCAGATTTGATATTTATAGACTAATCACAAGTAAAACCAATTTATTCCCCCAAGTGACACATTTATTCATCCTGAGTATCCCTGGCATTCGCTGCTTACGCAACATTTAGGCAGGTCACTTCTTTATTTTATTTTATTTTATTTTATTTTATTTTATTTATTTTATTTTATTTTATTTTATTTTATTTTATTTTATTTTATTTTATTTATTTTATTTTATTTTATTTTATTTTATTTTATTTTATTTTATTATTTTATTTTATTTCATTTCATTTCATTTCATTATTTTATTTTATTTTATTTTATTTTATTTTATTTTATTTTATTTTATTTTATTTTATTTTATTTTATTTTATTTATTTTATTATTTTATTTTATTTTATTTTATTTTATTTTATTTTATTTTATTTTATTTTATTTTATTTATTTTATTTTATTTTATTTTATTTTATTTTATTTTATTTTATTTTATTATTTTATTTTATTTCATTTCATTTCATTTCATTTCATTTCATTTCATTATTTTATTTTATTTTATTTTATTTTATTTTATTTTATTTTATTTCATTTTATTATTTTATTATTTTATTTTATTTTATTTTATTTTATTTTATTTTATTTTAATTTATTTTATTTTGTTATTTTATTTTATTTTATTTTATTTTATTTTATTTTATTTTATTTTATTTTATTTTATTTTTTTTTTTTTAAGCTTTTCGTTAATTATCTGCCTATATTCTTTTATTTATTTTTTTATCAAAATGTGTTACTATCTGTTACGTTTTGACCGAAACTTTTTCAATCTCTCTCTCTCTCTCTCTCTCTGATCATTCATTCATTCATTCATTCATTCATTTATTTATTTATTTATTTATTTATTTATTTATTTATTTATTCATTCATTTATTTATTTATTTATTTATTTATTTTCAAATAAAACTCTATCAGTTTTCCGCGATTAATTTAAATATATTTTCAGCATTTTATTATTATTATTATTATTTGCATATTTGCATTCATTTCATTCTGAGAAGTAAAGACTTGAGTTCCATTTTGAAATGTTTCACAATAATATAGGTTAATGTTATGTGTGTTGTATAAGGGAAATATAAGTTTGTTTTTTTTTTCAGTTAAATCAAACATTTTCTCAATTAATAAATAACCAACAACAAGCCGGAAATGACTACTTAAGAATTTACTTATCCTTATCAAAATGTTCTTCTATCGGTGATAACTTAGCATATTGCTACATGGAATTTACTGCTGTGTTGTGGATTGGTCGCAAGGTTACGAATAACTTGTTCAGGCCCATTTCGATTAACAGAAATACAGAACACATATTACCGATTTGAAATAATTTTAATATATAGGTATATGGGTTATTGAGAGAGAGAGAGAGAGAGAGAGAGAGAGAGAGAGAGAGAGAGAGAGAGAGAGCTGTAATGGACTTGAAAATTACCCTCGTTCAAGCGGATTTTAATTAAAATATTGATTCTAGGAAAGTAATATAACATTTAGAGATTTGTTTAACTTTTACATGGGCTTTGGGATGTAAGAAAACTTGAGTTTTAGAATATCTAAATATTATACCCCTGTGAGACCAAATACGATGAACATATCAGTTCGATATGAAAAATATGAAAATCGTCATCAAAATGTAACATAAATATTGAATGACAACTGATACATGTGTTAGAAATTTGAAACTGGATACATAACATTGTAACAGGGCTGGTTCAATTGTACAGGGACAACAAATTATAGGGTACGATTAACAAACATTGACTAAAGTTGATCATCATGGTCATTGTTCGGTCCTTATCTTGGGAATTACATGTATTTTGAAGACAAACCAGTCCGTTTTCCAGTGTAGTGAATGATTCAACAAATATGCATCATGTATACAGAATACAGGGTATCATTAAATGATCAGTTATATCTCAGTTATATTGTACACCTGGTAAACAGGTAAACTAAATCCAAAAATTTGTACATGGATTTTTAACTTAGTTAATTAGTTAATTTATTTGGACTATGTTACACTGGATCTGGGATCTGTGAACAAACCAACGTACAAGGGTGTTTGGTATCCCACATCCCTTAATTTGAGGGGGCCTCGGTGGCCGAGTGGTCTAAAGCGCGCGCTTACGGATCACAGTGCCTCTCACCGCCTGGGTTCGAATCCCACTTGGGGCAGATCCTAGTGTGAGAAAGTTTGTCAGATCGCTTGCCGAAGGTCGGTGGTTTTCTCCGGGCACTCCGGTTTCCTCCATCATCCCAGAACTGACCGCCTCGAAATAAGTGAAAGATTCTTGACTGGGGCGTAAAACACCATTACTCCACTCTACTCCTTAATTTGAACTTTACCCCCACCCACCCACTCCCACCCCCAAAAATAATAAATAAAATAAAAGAAATAATAAAAAGGTGGGGTCCTGGTGACAATAAAATAATCACAATGAAAAGAGATATTAAGTAAATTCACTGATTAAAACTTTTTAAAAATTTATTTCATTATTTTTTTTTCTTTTTGTTTGTGGTGGGAAGGAGGGCGCTCTGGGTTTCCCACTATCTATGAAATGACCAACTTTGAATGTATAAAATGGTCTTGACCAGGGTTTAAAACCAAAACTAAATGCACAAATAAAAATTTGCCATTTTTGTGTAAACCACAGTACCACTTGAATTTAATTTAATCTAGCAGTTAAGTTTATTTTGTTAAAAAATTGCATAAAAACAGTTTGTCTGGCCAGACAATTTTATTAATTCATACACCATCATTGACATTTGATATCATTTGATAATCACTGATGGTTTGATGCAGGCCAAACATAAGTGAAAAAGGCTTTTCCTTGTTGTAGTCTCTTACTAGTTGGCTCAGTACCAGTATAATGGACCCTGTGGGTTTCACTGTTTATCTGGGACATTTCAAATGAGTGTACTAGCAATATTTAGGTTGACTTAAGTGCACACTAGTACATTGCAGATCAGAAATGCACACTCATGCACTCCACGAACTTGTAATAAGTTTTACCCTAAAAATAATTAAAAGTTGTCTTATCACTAATAGCTGGAACAATAAAACAACATTTAACCATCCAACCTAAATTTCTTATTTGAAAATGTTGTAATTTTCCTTAGGATCACTATTAGATCATCTTGGAATTTCAGTAACTTGATATTGAATATCATTAATTTGATATCTAATATTAATATTTTAAACATTTAATAATAATATCAAAGATTGATATCATGTATTGAATTCATTAATTAAAGACATTAATCATTAATTTCACATACATACTGGTGTCCATTGAACCTTTTTACTAAATATCAGTAGAGACAGGATGTGTGACTAAGTATCCAGGTAAATTGAACATCAAAGGTTACTGAATGCCTAAGTAAGTTCAGTTTAAAAGGTATGGAGTGAAATGTCTAATTGAACAAAATGTCCTACACCATCAAGCATCATTCTAATTTAAAATGTCAGTATTGTTACCCAGTCTGTCAGCTTTCAGGAACTCACATGCTATTCAGAAATGAAAGCAGTATTATTTTAAATTGCTAACAGTTCTATAGTACCAGTATTTTGTGTTTGTTAATTCACTGTAAGCATGGCTGGTGACAGATACCCAAGATTATCCACCTCAATCATGCCTATGTACAAGTGGTTTAATCCAGTAATTAAATCATACTAACTAATATTTGGTAAGAGTTATAATAGTAATTTTGATAGAGCAGGGTATAACTTATTCTTTTTCAAAATTATACAAGATGAAATAAGTATTTTGTATCTTATTGATATACACTGTATAAATATTCAATTGATATTTTCAGTAATTAGTATAATTTATCATGGAAGAATATTTGAGGCAGAAGATGGCTAAAAAGCTTTTCTCAGTCATTTTGAAGGGTGGAAACAGGTTGATATGGGGTGAAATGATATAGATTTAGAAGTTAAAGTTGCATTACAAAGTTTTAACCTGCAGCATTAAGGGTAGTATTATAAGCTCACCTGGTCAAAAGACCATGTGACTTTATGGCATAGTGGACTGTGTTTAGCATGTGTATTTAACACCTACTTTAGCTAGATTTAGAAAGAGTTATTTTGTTTATTGTTAAAATACGTTGTTAGTTTTATTTGTGACAATGATCCTTTTTTTTTCTATTTATGGTTTAAAAAAGGCAACAAGAGCCTTATTATCAGAGTTTAATGCCCCTCCACAAACATATTCTTTTTATTGAACAGTTTTCTTCCTTAATACTTGACAGATAATGTTAAAACTTAGAAGATATATAATATAAAATTCCTTTTCAAATGATATGGTGCTTTGAATAAACAAGACCTATATTTATCAGAGTTTAATGCCCCCTCCAAAAACATATTTTTTATTAAACAGTTTTTCTCCCTTGATACTTGACAGATAATGTTGAAACTAAGAGGATATAAAATACAAAATTCCTTTTAAAATGATATAGTGCTTTGAATAAACAAGACCTATTTTTATCAGAGTTTAATGCCCCCTCCAAAAACATATTTTTATTAAACATTTACTATTGAAACTTGGTAGTAAGGTATCACATGATACATGTGTAATAAAATAAACAAGAGTTAAATTTATATTTTACAATTTCCAGTTATTGTTTCAAATAAACTGAATTGTTTAAATACAAAAATCTTATTGCTTCATTTTGGGGACTTCATAATGGCATCCAATCAAAATTAACACTTATTTGATTTATTTATTTATTTATTTTTATTCAATATTATATGTTCTTGACTACTGTAACCAAGTACATGTAATAGATGTACATAGAAATTATGTGAAATTATGTTTTAATTTGTCATGTTTTCTAGGCTTAGTTCGAATATGAATGGGGTGACCTAAATAATGACACTTCAATTTTTTTTACTCTGAACAGATGGTATACATAATGTTACAAACATGCATCATCAACATGTTTTTTGTCTGTCAGACCATTATCAATACCCCTTTTCTTCTACAATCATACAATTAAAGATGTTATGATATTTAATCAAAAATTATTTTTGATTTTTCAAACATGATAGGTAATTTGATTTTTTTTCCAACATGGATTTTATTGGAATTTTTTTCCAAAAATAGAATAATGTTGGAATTTTCTCCAAGATAATATTATGTTGGATTTTTTTTCCAAAATAGTAGGATGTTGGAATTTTTTTCCAAATTAGTAAAATGTTGGATTTTTTTTTCCAAAATAGAATGCCTTGGATTATTTTTCCAAAAAAGTACTTACTTTGGAATTTTTTTCCAAATGAATGTTTTTCTTGGAATAATAGCCTTTTGTTGGATTTTTATTCCAAGTAAGTTTCATTTGGAAATATTTTCCAAAAATGAATGTCTTTTTGGAATTTTTTTCCACTTGGAATATTTTTCCAAACAAAATCAGTCCTATGGAATTTTTTTCCCAACTAAATTTTATTGGAATTTTTTCCAACTGGAATTTTTCATTTTTCCAATTGGAATTCTTTAACTTATAGTGTATATTCCTTTGTATATTTAAGAAATCCAAATATAATAAATGTTCACGATTTATTTGCTTCCAAAAGTTTTCTATTTTACACAACTGTAGTAAATTTATTAGTATCATTAATGAGAGAAGCAGTGATCTTTGTTAAATGTTTTGTACAACTCACGCATACTTGTAAATATTATATATACTATAATGTATTATACGCTCTCTGTATTGTAAATGTACAATTTATTTGAATAAAGAAACTTAAACTTAAGAAACGAATGATCAAACTGCAGTTCCTTTATAATCTATGCTTGCGTTCTACACTCAACTGTTTGTCATTCATACAAGTAATACTGACAAAACGACACATACAATTTTATCCCAAACAGCTAAAAGTAGATAAGCCTTCATAATTAACAAGGTAATTAATTTGTCAATATACTTATCTTGCCGAAATATGTAAGTTGCTTTATCTACAAAAGGTGGAAGTGAGAAAATGAAAGCAACACACACACACACCACACACACACACACACACACACACACACACACACACACACACACACACACACACACGCGTAAACATTTTGCATATATATTCTTATAGCATAGGTTTGCTGAAAAACAGCTAAGTTTAACATGCAAATTCAAAATACAAAAATCCTTGATGTAGTGGTTTTTAGCTCACCTGATCGTAGGGTCATGTGAGCTAATGGCATGACACGGCGTGTGTATGTGCGTGCGTGCGTGTGTGCGTCGCTAACGCCTTTTTTCAACTTCTCCTCCAAAACTGCTGGACAGATTTCAATGATACTTAGTCAGAAGCATATATGGGCCGGTGCAATTCAGATTTGTTCATGGCCTTGCCATGGCTACCAAAACTAGGCCAAGGTGACCTAGGGGTCCAAAAATCCGTAACCGATGATGGGAGAAAAAATCTGATGTGATATTTGGCTTACCTAGGGTCTTAAGCCTATAGTTTGTTCATTTTGTGAAAATTGATCGAAAAATGAGTTACGCGTTTTTTGCGTTTAATTAAAAAATTTCGTAAAATGGCTTCAAAGTGTTATAACTTGACTATTTGAACAGATATTGACAAGGGGTTATCAGTTTTGACTTCTTCTTGAAATGACCTTTAAAATAGGGTCAAGGTCACAAATCAAGGTCATGACCTAATTTGTGAATTGTGCAGTTTTAGGCAATTTTCTTGCAAATATTAAGAGATATATGAATTCAAAACATTGTTAAAGTGTTCAGCATGACAAAATTGAACAATATATCAAGTTTTGTAGCTAATGATAATCCATGTAGGAATTGTTGCTCCTGAAATATTATTTTTGGCTTATAAATACTAAAATTGTGCATTAGCTTGTAAAGTATAAAATTTTTGTATATGCATGTATATTGGAATATTGTAGGAATTGATATGACAATCATTTTGATATACCCCGTATGGTTCAAGGCCGTGTTGAAAATTCAAGGTCATATATGCAAAAGTGTACTGAATTTGGGAATTATCTTGAAAACCATTAACTTTTTGTACAAGCATGTATATTTGAATATTATAGGTATTGATAAGATGATCGTTTTGAAAAATGGTTCAAGGTCATATGTACATAGGTCATGATCATAGCTTTAGAAAAAGACTGAAATTGTGAAATTTTGTAAAGTTTCTGTAATTAAGTTCTTTGCGAGTTTTTGGACATTTCCACGGGTGGGCGTTAAGACCCATGGGTCTCTTGTTTTACTAGCTGTGAAACAGCAACCGTCAATGTTAAACTGTGCGTTACAAGTATTGTATTTGTGAAAATGAGAATAAAAAAATGAATTTAAAAAGTCATTTTAGGCTATTTTGTCTTTAATGTCACAAGATAAAAGTCTTTTAGAAAATAGAAAATGATAACAAGGGAATACATGAAAAGACTAAAAAGCAAAAAACAAGTATACAAGTTTCTTTATTTCTCTTCTTGCATACATGTACAAATTGAGAACATATACAAAATTACAAATATATTACATATAAACAATGCATGAGTAACAGCATATATAAATAATATCAACCCGGAGGACCGATTCTCTCGTTAACAATCTTGATGAATTTACACAGTTTAATTTGTAAGGATATTTTTGTGTTATTGAGCAAAGCATAGAATTTAAAAGCATTTGGTTTTTTTACTATAATAAGTAGGAATATAAAGGTTTCTTTCAAAAGATAAGGCATTACAACACAAAATATAATGATATTCATCACCCAAATCACTGTTACAAAGATTACAAAGTCTTTCTTGCCTTGGTATATTGACCCACCGTCCTGTTTCTATTGGCAATTTATGATTACTACATCTAAAGTTGCTTAAAATAGTTTTAATACTATAAGAGAGTTCAGAGATTAGATAAGTTTGTAACTTAAAATCAAAATGTGTAAATAAATTGTAAGAAATTCCTCTTGAGGAGTTATGGCAATCAGCAGTCCACTGTTGCAAAAACTGATCAAAGATTGTTTGTTTGATACTGTTAATTAACCATGTTCTGTTATTATAATTATGAGATAACCAAATATTGTGCATGCCACAGTCATTCAAAATATTTTCAACCATACTTATCCAATTTGTTTTAATACCATTACTGTAAGATTTAAGCAATAACCTGTACATAATAGAGGTGTATTTATTGTGTTTACTTTCAATAATATTTGACCAATAACTTATAATTCTAGTTTTAAAATGGACATGTAATGGGTGTCTACCTAGTTCACCATACACAATAAAATTTGGAGTAGATTTTTTAACTTTTAAAATAAGTTTACAAAATCTGAGATGTACTCTTTCTAATATATCTAATTTTTCATATCCCCATATTTCACAACCATAAAGTAATATTGGTAAAACCATTTTGTCAAACATGTCGAGTTGACAATCAACTGAAAGATTTAAATTTCTAGCTTTTTTAATAACACCATACATAGCTTTTGTTGCTTTATCAGCTAAATATTTCTTTGTGTGTGAAAAAAAACCATATCTACTAAAAAACACTCCTAAATATTTGATTTCTTTAACTATTTCTAGATTTATACCATCAAAACAAAAACATATATCATTTGCCAATCTACCTTTTGAAAATACAATAACTTTTGTTTTGGAAATGTTAACAGCTAATTTCCTTTTTTTGCAATACTCAGAAAAATAATCCAATTGACATTGTAAATCTTTTTGAGATTCAGACATTAAAACAGTATCATCTGCATACAAAAGCAGAAATAGCTTTAAAAATATATTCAATTCATTTTCTAATTTATCACTAACACATTTAACACCTATTATATTATTGTCTAGCAAAAACTTTCCCAATCATTCAAATACAATGCAAATAGAAGAGGTGACAGATTTTCTCCTTGACGAACACCTGCATTGCGTGGGAAATAGTCTGAAAAATTATCAAATACAGATATTCTTGATTTTGTATTTTTGTACATATTTACTTAAACATCAAAACATTTACCAGTGATATTACATTGTAAAATTTTTTGCCACAGGCCACAGCGCCATACTTTGTCAAACGCAGATTGAAAATCAATAAAAACACAATAAAGTTTCTTTTTTTTGATACGTTGTGTTAACTCTATTAAACTATCTAAAATAAAAATATTATCAGTTGTGGAATAATTTTTTTTAAATCCTGCCTGATTTTCACTTAGAATTTCAAAAGTTTCAACATATTTTGTGAGCCTAGCATTAATAATGGCAGTAAAAAGTTTACCCAAACATTTTAACAGTGTTATTGGTCTGTAGTTGCACGCATCGTTGATGCTACCTTTGTTTTTATATATTGGAATAATGTTACCAATTAACCATGATTCAGGTATGATACCGGTATCTAATACAATATTGAATAATCTTTGATAGATAGGCAACATATAATCAATACTGACAATTATATATTCGTTAAAAAATTTGATCAATACCAGAAGATTTGTTTCTTTTCAGATTTTTAACACATGATAAAATTTCATCTCTAAGAATACTTTCATTTAGCATACTACAGTCAAAATCAGCACCAGGTGTGTCATACACAATATCATCACCAGATATGTCATTCATATTACTATTTATATCTTTAAAATGTGAATAGAAATCATGTAGTGAAATATTACTTGGTGTACTTTTGTGTTTTTTATTAATAATTTTCTAATAATCTTTAGGATTGGAAGATCTAAGGTTTTGAAATTTTTTTTTGTAACATAATTCTATGTTGTCTACTTTTATCCATAACTTTCTTATATTCTTTTTCTGATCTATACATTTCACACTTGAAAACATTTGATTTATACTTTCTATACAACCTTTGATTTTTACGAAAATTCTTCCTGGCAGTAAAACAATCTGCCTTGAACCATTCTTTATTAATATGTTTTTTAATATTTTTCTTTTTTGGATATAAAATACCAAAAGTATGCTTTACAGCATCAGTTAAAACAGTAGCAACATTTGTAAGAACTGTATCTAATTTATGTTTATCAATATTATTAACATGCATATCACTCAACTGATTGCAGATATATTCGAGGTTTTCAGTACTGATATTTTGACAAAATTCAGAACACTTATCCTTATCAGAGGGCTTTATTTTAATTGAAAATTCACTGTCATCTACATTTTCAAAATTAAAATTTGATTTAGGACTAATTTAACAAAATAGAGGACAATGAACATCTGAAAATAATTTACTAAAATCTAATATATCAAAATCATTTACAATGTTTAAAAATTCAATGTTGCCCATGAAATAGTCAATCACTGTTGATTTGTCTGTGGTGTATTTACCAACTCCACTGTCACTACCACTACGTCCATTTAGAATGAATAAATTATTGTTTTTACAAAAATCTAATAAGTAATTACCAAAGTTATTTTTTTTTAGTGTCCTTATTGGTTCGGAAACAAGGCAAATTTAAAATGTCAAGTCGCTGCAGGATAGTATTGTCATCTAATTCTGGGTCTTCAGTTCTTATTTCATAGTCTGATAATTAAAAATCGTCAACAAAGTCATTACTGTCAGAAACACGACTGTTAAAGTCTCCTGTTAAACACACAATATTTACAAGATAAAGTCAGATATTCATTTTCAATTTCACTGTAAGCATCAGACGAGCTATACCTTGTCCCTTCTGGTGGTATATATATAATTCCAAATAGTATATCCTTGTCAGAATTAATTATTTCACATTTAAGCGTAAACTAGAACACATACTTACTGTCAGTATCAATAGGAGTAATATAATCCGCTAAACAGATTTTGTATCCAAGAACTATGCCACCTGAACGTGTATTAGATATCATGTTTCTGTTTTTTGTTTTAAATTCATATCCAGGAAAACTTAGTTCATCACAATCGTCGGTTTTTGATTCTACAAAACACAGAATATCATAGTTTCCAATTAAAGTACGGAATTCCGGATAATTTAGTCGACGAATTAGTCCGCAAACGTTTAATGATAAAATACTCACATTTTCATTTTTTTTTTTTGAAATTGTCAGAACTATGAGAATCAGTGCCACTATTTTCAATATTTACATTTGGTAAGTCACGTAATGTTCCTCCGTGGTAGTCCTAAGTTCGATGTGTACGCGAGTTATTCCTCTTTGGACGGTGATCTCTCGTTGTTCCATCTCCGATTCGTCGTGTGTTTCCTCCTGTCGTGTCCATGGGTTCATTTGGGTTGAAAATACGTCCATCTATGTAGAGTTTGTCTGGCCTTCTTGTTGTTTCTCTTCGCAGATTTGAAGTGTGGATATAATTCCTTTCTTCGTTCATTTATTTATTTTGGGAATTGCTCGTTAACCCCATATCGGCGATTGTTTGAAGTTTTCAATTTCTCTGGAGCTGTTTTTCTAACCAGTTCTCTATCTTTAAAATTTATGAATTTTGCCACAATTGGTCTATGTCTACCACCATTTAATCTACGTCCCATTCTGTGGACTCTTTGAAAGTCTATCTGTTTTTCTATATTTAGATCTTTGACTATAAAGTTTTTCACAATTTCTTCCGCATTTTCAGTATCTTGTTCTTCAAATCCTGTGAAAATAAGATTGTCTCTCATGCTCCGTGCTTGAATGTCTATCTGTTTTTCATTCAGTTTTTTTATTTCCTCTCGCAATGACACATTTTCGGATACAAGCTCGTCCACCGAAGTTTGAATTTCATCTACTCGCTGCAGATTATTCTCAAATTTTTCATTTATAAAATTTACACTCGTGTCAATTTCATTCATCTTGACTTTTATTCCTTTAACATCCTCCGTTACAGCTTGGATTGAAGTCTCGAATTTTGATAATTTTATTTCAATATTATCCAATTTTTCAAGTTTCTTAAACACTGAGTCCAGTTTAACACATAGTGCATCGATTTTATCACCGTAATTTATGTTTTCAAACTGTGTATGTCCTTGTAGAAAACTTTGTTGGGTAGTTCCTGGGGGTGTTGGGGGATAACCCCCGATGGGTGATGTCGCATAACTTATATTTGGGGGAGTATAATGTAAACCCACAGGTGTAGACATATTATGAGCCATATCTCCAGGAAATATCCTCTGTAAACATGGAACTGGATTTGACAAGCTTTGTGAAAATGAATCGCTGTTATTATGATTAAAACTATGTACATGAACCTTGCTAACGTTAACGTTTTCACTATCGTTATTACTACTCACACTGTCCTTTTTTCTTTTCTTTACGGATTTCTTCTTTTTTCCTGAATTTTTCTTACTTTCGAGAGAACTCATTGATAATAAATATCACCCGACATATCCTGTTCATACTTAAAATCCAAATTCAAATCCAAATTCAGTATTAAAGCCCATCTAGAATTAATTTTTCTAAGAGAGAAATTTAAAGCGACCGCCGTCACCCACAACATATATATATAGTAAAGCAACATCAATGTAGGAGTAAAATTCTGGACTGAATTGTGTCCGATTAAGTAAAAGACTAAAAAACAAAAAAACAACATATAGTAAAATAACATCCATGTAGGAGTAAAATGCTGGACTGAATTGTGTCCGATTAAGTAAAAGACTAAAAAACAAAAAAAAAACAAAAAAAAACATATATAGTAAAGTAACATCAATGTAGGAGTAAAATCCTGGACTGAATTGTGTCCGATAAGGTAAAAGACTAAAAAAAAAAAAAACATATATAGTAAAGTAACATCAATGTAGGAGTAAAATCCTGGACTGAATTGTGTCCGATAAAGTAAAAGACTAAAAAAAAAACAACATATATAGTAAAGTAACATCAATGTAGGAGTAAAATGCTGGACTGAATTGTGTCCGATTAAGTAAAAGACTAAAAAAAAAAACATATATAGTAAAATAACATCCATGTAGGAGTAAAATGCTGGACTGAATTGTGTCCGATTAAGTAAAGACTAAAAAAAAAAAACAACATATAAAGTAAAGAAACATCAATGAAGGAGTAAAATCCTAGACTGAATTGTGTCCGATTAAGTAAAAGACTAAAAAAAAAACAACATATATAGTAAAGTAACATCAATGTAGGAGTAAAATCCTGGACTGAATTGTGTCCGATTAAGTAAAAGACTAAAAAAAAAAAAAAAAACAACATATATAGTAAATAACATCCATGTAGGAGTAAAATGCTGGACTGAATTGTGTCCGATTAAGTAAAAGACTAAAAAACAAAAAAACAACATATATAGTAAAGTAACATCAATGCAGGAGTAAAATCCTGGACTGAATTGTGTCCGATTAAGTAAAAGACTAAAAAAAAAACAACATATATAGTAAAGTAACATCAATGTAGGAGTAAAATCCTAGACTGAATTGTGTCCGATTAAGTAAAAGACTAAAAAACAAAAAAAACAACATATATAGTAAAATAACATCCATGTAGGAGTAAAATTCTGGACTGAATTGTGTCCGATTAAGTACAAGACTAAAAAAAAAACAACATATATAGTAAGGTAACATCAATGTAGGAGTAAAATCCTGGACTGAATTGTGTCCGATAAAGTAAAAGACTAAAAAAAAACCAACATATATAGTAAGGTAACATCAATGTAGGAGTAAAATTCTGGACTGAATTGTGTCCGATTAAGTAAAAGACTAAAAAAAAAAACAACATATATAGTAAAATAACATCAATGTAGGAGTAAAATCCTGGACTGAATTGTGTCCGATTAAGTAAAGACTAAAAAAAAAAAAAAAAACAACATATATAGTAAAGTAACATCAATGTAGGAGTAAAATCCTGGACTGAATTGTGTCCGATTAAGTGAAAGACTAAAAAACAAAAAAACAACATATATAGTAAAGTAACATCAATGTAGGAGTAAAATCCTGGACTGAATTGTGTCTGATTAAGTAAAAGACTTAAAAAAAAACAACATATATAGTAAAGTAACATCAATGTAGGAGTAAAATCCTGGACTGATGTGTCCGATTAAGTAAAAGACTAAAAAAAAAAAAACAACATATACAGTAAAGTAACATCAATGTAGGAGTAAAATCCTGGACTGAATTGTGTCCGATTAAGTAAAAGACTAAAAAACAAAAAAACAACATATATAGTAAAATAACATCCATGTAGGAGTAAAATCCTAGACTGAATTGAGTCCGATTAAGTAAAAGACTAAAAAAAAAACAAACATATATAGTAAAGTAACATCAATGTAGGAGTAAAATCCTGAACTGAATTGTGTCCGATTAAGTAAAAGACTAAAAAACAAAAAAAAACAACATATATAGTAAAGTAACATCAATGAAGGAGTAAAATCCTGGACTGATGTGTCCGATTAAGTAAAAGACTAAAAAAAAAACATATTTAGTAAAGTAACATCAATGTAGGAGTAAAATCCTGGACTGAATTGTGTCCGATAAAGTAAAAGACTAAAAAAAAAAAAACATATATAGTAAAGTAACATCAATGTCGGAGTAAAATCCTGGACTGAATTGTGTCCGATTAAGTAAAAGACTAAAAAAAAACAAACATATATAGTAAAGTAACATCAATGTAGGAGTAAAATTCTGGACTGAATTGTGTCCGATTAAGTAAAAGACTAAAAAAAAACAACATATATAGTAAAATAACATCAATGTAGGAGTAAAATCCTGGACTGAATTGTGTCCGATTAAGTAAGGACTAAAAAAAAAAACCAAGATATATAGTAAAGTAACATCAATGTAGGAGTAAAATCCTGGACTGAATTGTGTCCGATTAAGTAAAGACTAAAAAAAAAAACAACATTTAAGTAAAGTAACATCAATGAAGGAGTAAAATCCTGGACTGAATTGTGTCCGATTAAGTAAAAGACTGAAAAAAAAAACAAACAAATAAAATAAAGTAACATCAATGTAGGAGTAAAATCCTGGACTGAAGTGTGTCCGATTAAGTAAAGACTAAAAAAAAAAAAAAAACAACATATAAAGTAAAGTAACATCAATGAAGGAGTAAAATCCTGGACTGAATTGTGTCCGATTAAGTAAAAGACTGAAAAAAAACCCAACATATATAGTAAAGTAACATCAATGTAGGAGTAAAATCCTGGACTGAATTGTGTCCGATAAAGTAACAGACTAAAAAACAAAAAAAAAAAAAAAAGAAAAGAAAAAAAAAAAAAAAAAAAAAAACATATAAAGTAAAGTAACATCAATGTAGGAGTAAAATCCTGGACTGAATTGTGTCCGATAAAGTAAAAGACTAAAAAACAAAAAAAAAAACAAAAAAAAACCAACATATAAAGTAAAGTAACATCAAATTAGGAGTAAACTCCTGGACTGAATTGTGTCCGATAAAGTAAAAGACTAAAAAACAAAAAAAAAACAACATATAAAGTAAAGTAACATCAATGTAGGAGTAAAATCCTGGACTGAATTGTGTCCGATAAAGTAAAAGACTAAAAAAAAAACAACATATATAGTAAAGTAACATCAATGTAGGAGTAAAATCCTGGACTGAATTGTGTCCGATAAAGTAAAAGACTAAAAAAAAAAAAAAAAAAAAAAAAAAAAAAAAAAAAAAAAAAAAAAAAACCAACATATATAGTAAAGTAAAACAACGTAGGACGCAAGTCCTGGACTGAATTATGAATTATGTAATCTGTGTCTTAAAAAAATTACAACATTGCATGCTCTATTACATACACAAAGCATAAATTATAATTAAGATTTTGACCCGGAACTGAACAGTAACGTCTCGTGAGAAGAGTTCATCGATTCAAAGTGTACTTGTATACATAAACAGATCATTCTCGTAACAAACAGAAAATATATCCATGTATTACGTTTACACTGAACTTGAAAATCAACAAACTTAAGTTAATAAATGAATAAAAAAAAAACAATAGCGTTGGGTTTGATATTTGGGTGTGTAATTTAAATTTAATTTAAAATTTTAATACTAGTTACAATGAAAAAATTCCCCAATCCTCGCGTCGGGAATCCATCAAGGATATAATAGTTTTAAAGAGGGAGCGTTTTATCGTTTCATTTTTTTAAAAGGTAACGAGATAGGTAAAACAGCAACAGCACATGTACATAACACAAACCTATATCTATATATTTCCTTCATTACATTCCTCCCCTTCAGTCTTCGTCCCTTGAGGACATAATCATTTTTATACATTTTTTCATTTATTTATTTATTTATTTATCTATTTTTGACTCTAACCTGTAGGCGCTCTTTGACGGGTGCTCACTTTAAAGGTAGAGTCAAGTTGAAGCGCCATTTTAAACGTAAATAATAATTCTCTATAAAAATTGTCTCTACTTCCGATGAAGGGAGTCAAACCTGGGTCGCTTACATAACTCGGCATTTAATGTGAAAAATTTGTTGTGTAATATGGTAATGTCTGATGTTTGGTATAATCAAAATACGTAGATTGTTCCATTTGATGTGCTGAAGCAAAGAATACATGACCAATTTTTACAAATTTGGTATAGTAATTTGAATTTATCTTCAAAAATGAAAACATATTTATCATTTAAACAAATGTTTGGTTTAGAAAATTATTTAACTCTTATAGAAAACAAGAGGCTTAGAGCAGTATTAACAAAATTTAGAATAAGCAACCATGACTTAGCTATTGAGCGTGGTAGATATGATGGTATTGATAAAAATTAGCGTTTTTGTACCTGTTGGAACATGAAAGTTATAGAAAATGAATATAATTTTTTGTTGGTCTGTCCAAAATATTTGTCATTAAGACATCGATATTTACCGAAATATTATTGTTATTGGCCAAATTTACAAAAGTTTTATTGTTTGATGAGGGATAATAGGGAAAAAAATTGTTAACAATGTTGCAAAATTTATATTTAATGCGTTTAAGTTAAGGTGAATTGTTGTGTAAAGTATATGGTTGTATCCTGTGCATGATAATTAATGTTAAATGGCTATAAACATGACTGTAATATGTTTAATGCTAATAAACTAATTGAATTGAATATTTGTAACCGATCATCAGTGAGATAGCCTAAAAGATATCCCCTAGGTTGGGTAGTTGTTACGTCTAATATCCTATACATAGTATATACTATACCATCTACCAATAACCTCTCCTTAATTATACAAAACGCAAGCCGAGTGACATTATTCCATTCCATCTAAAATTAACAAAAACGTGTTAACAAACCACAGAACAGGGTTCAAATCTAAATCTATCTTTATATCAAACAGCGACACGTGGTCATGACATACGATAGTTTTAGCCAAAAAACTACTTAAGATTTAGAAGTGTTTTGTTCAGTTAAGATCATAAGGGTATTTTAATTTGAAATAAATTGACCGTTTCGACTGTTGACCTTGTATAATACAGATGTCTAGTATTAAATTTTATGTTTTTCTTTCATTCAAAGTTAACAGGCCAAATTAAATTTAGGATCAAACAATAATCGCGGCGATATTTATATACATCCGGTGGTTGAACAATATTATTAATGAAGTCGTCCAAAATAAAGAAGAATCTTCGTTGAGTCACATCAGAGAGAATATAAAGAAAACTAACAGATAACAATAGAGGCACGAATTTGGTATGTTCAATACTCTATATAGCTATTCGATATGTTCAATAATACTGTATAAATTGGGACGGTTTCGGTATGTTCAATAGTATATACATTAGGAAGATGTCGGTATGTTCAATACTCTATATAGCTTTTTTCGATATGCTTAATAATACTGTATACATTAGGACGGTATCGGTATGTTCAATACTGTATACATTAGGACGGTTTCGGTATGTTCAATACCGTATACATTAGGATGATGTCGGTATATTCAATATCATATACATAAGGGCGGTTTCGGTATGTTCAATACTATATACATTAGGACGATGTCGGTATGTTCAATACTCTATATAGCTATTTTCGATATGTTCAATAATACTGTATACATCGGGACGGTTTCGGTATGTTCAATACTGTATACATTAGGATGATGTCGGTATATTCAATATCATATACATAAGGGCGGTTTCGGTATGTTCAATACTATATACATTAAGACGATGTCGGTATGTTCAATACTCTATATAGCTATTTTCGATATGTTCAATAATACTGTATACATTAGCACGGTATCGGTATGTTCAATACTGTATACATTAGGACGGTTTCGGTATGTTCAATACTGTATACATTAGGACGGGTTCGGTATGTTCAATACTGTATACATTAGGACGATTTCGGTATGTTCAATACCGTATACATTAGGGCGATTTCGGTATGTTCAATAACGTATACATTAGGACGGTTTCGGTATGTTCAATACTTAAAAATTAGGTCGGTTTCGATATGTTCAATACTGTATACATTAAGGCGATTTCGGTATGTTCAATACTGTTTACATTAGGACGATTTCGAAATGTTCAATACTATATACATTAGGGCGATTTCGGTATGTTCAAAACTATTTTACATTAGGGCGATTCCGATATGTTTAATACTGTATACATTAGGGCGATTTCGGTATTTTCTATACTCTATTTCTATATGTTCAATACTGTATACATTAGGACGATTTTGATATGTTCGATACTGTATACATAAGGGCGATTTCGGTATGTTCAATACTGTATCATTAGGACGATTTCGATATGTTCAATACTGTATACATTAGGGCGATTTCGGTATGTTCAATACTGTATACATTAGGGCGACTTCAGTATGTTCAATACTATTTGACATAAGGACGATTTCAGTATGTTAAATACTATATACATTAGGACGATTTCGGTATGGCCAATACTGTATACCTTAGGACGATTTCCGTATGATCAATACTATAAACATTAGGACGATTTCGATATGTTCAATACAGTATACTTTAGGGCGATTTTGGCATGTTCAATACTATAAACATTAGGACGATTTCGATATGTTCAATACAGTATACATTAGGACGATTTCGATATGTTCAATACTGTATACATCAGCACGATTTCGGTATGTTCAATACTATTTTACATTAGGACGGTTTCGGTATGTTCAATACTCTATATAGCTATTTTCGATATGTTCAATAATACTGTATACATCGGGACGGTTTCGGTATGTTCAATACTGTATACATTAGGATGATGTCGGTATATTCAATATCATATACATAAGGGCGGTTTCGGTATGTTCAATACTATATACATTAAGACGATGTCGGTATGTTCAATACTCTATATAGCTATTTTCGATATGTTCAATAATACTGTATACATTAGCACGGTATCGGTATGTTCAATACTGTATACATTAGGACGGTTTCGGTATGTTCAATACTGTATACATTAGGACGGGTTCGGTATGTTCAATACTGTATACATTAGGACGATTTCGGTATGTTCAATACCGTATACATTAGGGCGATTTCGGTATGTTCAATAACGTATACATTAGGACGGTTTCGGTATGTTCAATACTTAAAAATTAGGTCGGTTTCGATATGTTCAATACTGTATACATTAAGGCGATTTCGGTATGTTCAATACTGTTTACATTAGGACGATTTCGAAATGTTCAATACTATATACATTAGGGCGATTTCGGTATGTTCAAAACTATTTTACATTAGGGCGATTCCGATATGTTTAATACTGTATACATTAGGGCGATTTCGGTATTTTCTATACTCTATTTCTATATGTTCAATACTGTATACATTAGGACGATTTTGATATGTTCGATACTGTATACATAAGGGCGATTTCGGTATGTTCAATACTGTATCATTAGGACGATTTCGATATGTTCAATACTGTATACATTAGGGCGATTTCGGTATGTTCAATACTGTATACATTAGGGCGACTTCAGTATGTTCAATACTATTTGACATAAGGACGATTTCAGTATGTTAAATACTATATACATTAGGACGATTTCGGTATGGCCAATACTGTATACCTTAGGACGATTTCCGTATGATCAATACTATAAACATTAGGACGATTTCGATATGTTCAATACAGTATACTTTAGGGCGATTTTGGCATGTTCAATACTATAAACATTAGGACGATTTCGATATGTTCAATACAGTATACATTAGGACGATTTCGATATGTTCAATACTGTATACATCAGCACGATTTCGGTATGTTCAATACTATTTTACATTAGGACGGTTTCGGTATGTTCAATACCGTATACATTAGGACGGTTACGGTATGTTTAATACCGTATACATTAGGGCGATTTCGGTATGTTCAATACCGTATACATTAGGATTGTTTCGGTAAGTTCAATACTGTATACATTAGGACGGTTTTGGTATGTTCAATACTGAATAAATTAGGACGATTTCCGTATGTTCAATACTGTATATATAGAACGGTTTCGGTATGTTCAATACTGTATACATTAGGACGATTTCGGTATGTTCAATACTGTATACATAAGGACGATTTCGGTATTTTCAATACTATTTTACATTAGGACGGTTTCGGTATGTTCAATACAGTATACACAAGGGAGGTTTCGGTATGTTTAATACTATTTCACATTAGAACGATTTCGGTATGTTCAATACTATATACATTAGGACGATTTCGGTATGTTCAATACTGTATACATTAGGACGAAAATTTCGGTATATTCAATAGTATTTTACATAAGGACGATTTCAGTATGTTAGATACTCTATTTCGATATGTTCAATACTGTATACATTAGGACGATTTCGATATGTTGAATACTGCATACATTAGGGCGATTTCGGTATGTTCAATACCGTATGCATTAGGACGGTTTCAATATGTTCAATACCGTATACATTAGGACGGTTTCGGTATCTTCAATACTGTATACATTAGGTCGTTGTCGGTATGTTCAATACTGTTTACATTAGGACGATTTCGGTATGTTCAATACCGTATACATTAGGACGATTTCGGTATGTTCAATACCGAATACATTAGGACGGTTTCGGTATGTTAAATACCGTATATATTAGGACGGTTTCGGTATGTTGAATACTGTATACATTAGGGCGATTTCGGTTTGTTCAATACTGTATACATTAGGACGATTTCGGTATGTTCAATACCGTATACATTAGGGCGATTTCGGTATGTTTAATACCGTATACATTAGGACGGTTTCGGTATGTTCAATACCGTATACATTAGGACGGTTTCGGTATGTTCAATACCGTATACATTAGGACGGTTTCGGTATGTTCAATACTTAAACATTAGGAAGGTTTCGATATGTTCAATACTGTATAAATGAATGCGATTTCGGTATGTTCAATACTGTATACATTAAGGGGATTTCCGTATGTTCAATACTTAAACATTAGGTCGGTTTCGATATGTTCAATACTATATACATAAGGGCGATTTCGGTATGTTCAATACCGTATACATGAGGGCGATTTCGGTATGTTCTATACTCTATTTCTCTATGTTCAATACTATATACATTAGGGCGATTTCGATATGTTCGATACTGTATACATAAGGGCGATTTCGGTATGTTCAATACTGTATCATAAGGACGATTTCGATATGTTCAATACTGTATACATAAGGGCGATTTCGGTATGTTCAATACTGTATCATAAGGACGATTTCGGTATGTTCAATACTGTATCATAAGGACGATTTCGATATGTTCAATACTGTATACATAAGGGCGATTTCGGTATGTTCAATACTGTATCATAAGGACGATTTCGATATGTTCAATACTGTATACATTAGGGCGACTTCGGTATGTTCAATACTATTTGACATAAGGACGATTTCAGTATGTTAAATACTATATACATTAGGACGATTTCGGTATGTTCGATACTCTATACATTAGGTTGATTTCCGTATGTTCAATACTGTATACATTAGGACGATTTCCGTATGTTCAATACTATAAACATTAGGACGATTTCGATATGATCAATACAGTATACATTAGGGCGATTTCGGTATTTTTAATACTATAAACATTAGGACGATTTTGATATGTTCAAAACAGTATAAATTAGGACGATTCGATATGTTCAATACTGTATACATCAGCAAGATTTCGGTATGTTCAATACTATTTTACATTAGGACGGTTTCGGTATCTTCAATACCGTATACATTAGGACGGTTACGGTATGTTCAATACAGTATATATTAGGGCGATTTCGGTATGTTCAATACCTTATACATTAGGAGGGTTCGGTAAGTTCAATACTTTAAACATTAGGACGGTTTTGGTATGTTCAATACCGTATAAATTAGGACGATTTCCGTATGTTCAATACTGTATACATTAGGACGGTTTCGGTATGTTGAATACTGTATAGATTAGGACGATTTTGGTTTGTCAGATACTTTATTTCGATATGTTCAATACTGTATACATTAGGACGATTTCGATATGTTCAATACTGTATACATTAGGACGATTTCGGTATGTTCAATACTGTATACATTAGGACGGTTACGGTATGTTCAATACTGTATACATTAGGGCGATTTCGGTATGCTGAATACCGTATACATGAGGAGGATTTCGGTAAGTTCAATACTGTATACATTAGGACGGTTTTGGTATGTTCAATACTGTATACATCAGGACGCTTTCCGTATGTTCAATACTGTAAACATTAGGATTGTTTCGGTAAGTTCAATACTATTTTACATTGGGACGAAAATTTCGGTATGTTAGATACTCTATTTCGATATGTTCAATACTGTATACATTAGGACGATTTCGATATGTTCAATACTGTATACATTAGGAAGATTTTGGTATGTTCAATACTGTATACAATAGGACGATTTCGGTATGTTCAATACCGTATACATTAGGACGATGTCGGTATATTCAATATCATATACATAAGGGCGGTTTCGGTATGTTCAATACTATATACATTTAATTTAGGACGATGTCGGTATGTTCAATACTCTATATAGCTATTTTCGATATGTTCAATAATACTGTATACATTAGGACGGTATCGGTATGTTCAATACTGTATACATTAGGGCGGTTTCGGTATGTCCAATACCGTATACATTAGGACAGTTTAGGTATGTTCAATACTGTATACATTAGGGCCATTTCTTTATGTTCAATACTGTATACATTAGGGCGATTTCGGTATGTTCAATAATACTGTATACATTAGCAGGATTTCGGTATGTTCAATACTGTATACAATAGGACGATTTCGGTATGTTCAATACTGTATACAATAGGACGATTTCGGTATGTTCAATACAGTATACATGAGGACGATGTCGGTATATTCAATATCATATACATAAGGGCGGTTTCGGTATGTTCAATACTATATACATAAGGGCAATGTCGGTATGTTCAATACTCTATATAGCTATTTTCGGTATGTTTAATACTGTATACATTAGAACGATTTCGGTATGTTCAATACTGTAAACATTAGGGCGATTTCGGTATGTTCAAAACTATTTTACATTAAGGCGATTCCGATTTGTTTAATACTGTATACATTAGGGCGATTTCGGTATGTTCTATACTCTATTTCTATATGTTCAATACTGTATACATTAGGACGATTTCGATATGTTCGATACTGTATACATAAGGGCGATTTCGGTATGTTCAATACTGTATCATTAGGACGATTTCGATATGTTCAATACTGTATACATTAGGGCGATTTCGGTATGTTCAATACTGTATACAGTAGGACGATTTCAGTATGTTTAATACTATATACATTAGGATGATTTCGGTATGGTCAATACTGTATGCCTTAGGACGATTTCCGTATGTTCAATACTATAAACATTAGGACGATTTCGATATGTTCAATACAGTATACTTTAGGGCGATTTCGGCATGTTCAATACTGTATACATTAGGGCGATTTCGGTATGTTCAATACCGTATACATTAGGATTGTTTCGGTAAGTTCAATACTGTATACATTAGGACGGTTTTGGTATGTTCAATACTGAATAAATTAGGACGATTTCTGTATGTTCAATACTGTATACATTAGGACGGTTTCGGTATGTTCAATACTGTATACATTAGGACGATTTCGGTATGTTCAATACTGTATACATCATGACGATTTCGGTATGTTCAATACTATTTTACATTAGGACGGTTTCGGTATGTTCAATACAGTATACACAAGAGAGGTTTCGGTATGTTTAATACTATTTTATATTAGAACGATTTCGGTATGTTCAATACTATATACATTTGGACGATTTCGGTATGTTCAATACTGTATACATTAGGACGATTTCGGTATTATCAATACTATTTTACATTAGGACGAAAATTTCGGTATATTCAATAGTAATTTACATAAGGACGATTTCAGTATGTTAGATACCCTATTTCGATATGTTCAATATTGTATACATTTGGACGATTTCGATACGTTCAATACGGTATATATTAGGGCGATTTCGGTATGTTCAATACCGTATACATTAGGACGGTTACGGTATCTTCAATACTGTATACATTAGGTCGGTGTCGGTATGTTGAACACTGTTTACATTACTACGATTTCGGTATGTTCAATACCGAATACATTAGGACGGTTTCGGTATGTTAAATGCCGTATATATTAGGACAGTTTCGGTATGTTGAATACTGTATACATTAGGGCGATTTCGGTTTGTTCAATACTGTATACATTAGGACGATTTTGGTATGTTCAATACCGTATACATTAGGGCGATTTCGGTATGTTTAATACCTATACATTAGGAAGGTTTCGGTATGTTCAATACCGTATACATTAGGACGGTTTCGGTATGTTCAATACTTAAACATTAAGACGGTTTCGATATGTTCAATACTGTATACATGAAGGCGATTTCGGTATGTTCAATACTGTATACATTAATGGGATTTCCGTTTGTTCAATACTTAAACATTAGGTCGGTTTCGATATGTTCAATACTATATACATTAGGGCGATTTCGGTATGTTCAATACCGTATACAGGAGGGCGATTTCGGTATGTTCTATACTATATGTCTATATGTTCAATACTGTTACATTAGGACGATTTCGGTATGTTCAATACTGTATCATAAGGACGATTTCGATATGTTCAATACTGTATACATTAGGGCGACTTCAGTATGTTCAATACTATTTGACATAAGGACGATTTCAGTATGTTAAATATTATATACATTAGGACGATTTGGGTATGTTCGATACTCTATACATTAGGTTGATTTCCGTATGTTCAATACTGTATAAATTAGGATGATTTCGGTATGGTCAATACTGTATACATTAGGATGATTTCCGTATGTTCAATACTATTAACATTAGGTCGATTTCGATATGTTCAATACAGTATACATTAGGGCGATTTCGGTATATTTAATACTATAAACATTAGGACGATTTCGATATGTTCAAAACAGTATACATTAGGACGATTCGATATGTTCAATACTGTATACATCAGCAAGATTTCGGTATGTTCAATACTATTTTACATTAGGACGGTTTCGGTATATCCAATACCGTATACTTTAGGACGGTTACGATATGTTCAATACAGTATACATTTGGGCATTAGGAGGGTTTCGGTAAGTTCAATACTTTAAACATTAGGACGGTTTTGGTATGTTCAATACTGTCTACATCAGGACGCATTCCGTATGTTCAATACTGTATACATTAGGACGGTTTCGGTATTATCAATACTATTTTACATTGGGACGAAAATTTCGGTATGTTAGATACTCTATTTCGATATGTTCAATACTGTATACATTAGGACTATTTCGATATGTTCAATACTGTATACATTAGGACGGTTTCGGTATGTTCAATACTGTATACATTAGGACGATTTTGGTATGTTAGATACTTTATTTCGATATGTTCAATACTGTATACATTAGGACGATTTCGATATGTTCAATACTGTATACATTAGGACGATTTCGGTATGTTCAATACTGTATGCATTAGGACGGTTACGGTATGTTCAATACTGTATACATTACGGCGATTTCGGTATGCTGAATACCGTTTACATGAGGAAGATATCGGTAAGTTTAATACTGTATACATTAGGACGGTTTTGGTATGTTCAATACTGTATACATCAGGACGCTTTCCGTATGTTCAATACTGTAAACATTAGGATTGTTTCGGTAAGTTCAATACTATTTTACATTAGGACGAAAATTTCGGTATGTTAGATACTCTATTTCGATATGTTCAATACTGTATACATTAGGACGATTTCGATATGTTCAATACTGTATACATTAGGATGATTTCGGTATGTTCAATACTGTATACAATAGGACGATTTCGGTATGTTCAATACCGTATACATTAGGACGATGTCGGTATATTCAATATCATATACATTAGGACGATTTCGATATGTTCAATACTGAATAAATTAGGACGATTTCCGTATGTTCAATACTGTATATATAGAACGGTTTCGGTATGTTGAATACTATATACATTAAGACCATGTCGGTATGTTCAATACTCTATATAGCTATTTTCGATATGTTTAATAATACTGTATACATTAGGACGGTATCGGTATGTTCAATACTGTATACATTAGGGCGGTTTCGGTATGTCCAATACCGTATACATTAGGACGGTTTAGGTATGTTCAATACTGTATACATTAGGGCCATTTCTTTATGTTCAATACTGTATACATTAGGGCGATTTCGGTATGTTCAATAATACTGTATACATTAGCAGGATTTCGGTATAGTCAATACTGTATATAATAGGACGATTTCGGTATGTTCAATACTGTATATAATAGGACGATTTCGGTATGTTCAATACAGTATACATGAGTACGATGTCGGTATATTCAATATCATATACATAAGGGCGGTTTCGGTATGTTCAATACTATATACATAAGGGCGATGTCGGTATGTTCAATACTCTATATAGCTATTTTCGGTATGTTTAATACTGTATACATTAGAACGATTTCGGTATGTTCAATACCGTAAACATTAGGGCGATTTCGGTATGTTCAATACTGTATACATTAGGTCGATTTCGGTAAGTTTAATACTGTATACATTAGGGCGATTTCGGTATGTTCAATACCGAATGCATAAGGACGGTTTCGGTATGTTAAATACCGTATATATTAGGACGGTTTCGGTATGTTCAATACCGTATACATTAGGGCGATTTCGGTATGTTCAATACTGTATACATTAGGTCGATTTCGGTAAGTTTAATACTGTATACATTAGGGCGATTTCGGTATGTTCAATATCGTATACATTAGGACGGTTTCGGTATGTTCAATACTTAAAAATTAGGTCGGTTTCGATATGTTCAATACTGTATACATTAAGGCGATTTCGGTATGTTCAATACTGTATACATTAAGGCGATTCTGGTATGTTCAATACTGTTTACATTAGGACGATTTCGAAATGTTCAATATTATATACATTAGGGCGATTTCGGTATGTTCAAAACTATTTTACATTAAGGCGATTCCGATATGTTTAATACTGTATACTTAGGGCGATTTCGGTATGTTCTATACTCTATTTCTATATGTTCAATACTGTATACATTAGGACGATTTCGATATGTTCAATACTGTTTACATTAGGGCGACATCAGTATGTTCAATACTATTTGACATAAGGACGATTTCAGTATGTTAAATACTAAATACATTAGGACGATTTCGGTATGGTCAATACTGTATACCTTAGGACGATTTCCGTATGTTCAATACTATAAACATTAGGACGATTTCGATATGTTCAATACAGTATACTTTAGGGCGATTTCGGCATGTTCAATACTATAAACATTAGAACGATTTCGATATGTTCAATACAGTATACATTAGGACGATTTCGATATGTTCAATACTGTATACATCAGCACGATTTCGGTATGTTCAATACTATTTTACATTAGGACGGTTTCGGTTTGTTCAATACCGTATACATTAGGACGGTTACGGTATGTTCAATACCGTATATATTAGGGCGATTTCGGTATGTTCAATACCGTATACATTAGGATTGTTTCGGTAAGTTCAATACTGTATACATAAGGACGGTTTGGGTATGTTCAATACTGAATAAATTAGGACAATTTCCGTATGTTCAATACTGTATACATTAGGACGGTTTCGGTATGTTCAATACTGTATACATTAGGACGATTTCGGTATGTTCAATTCTGTATACATCAGGACGATTTCGGTATGTTCAATACTATTTTACATTAGGACGGTTTCGGTATGTTCAATACAGTATACACAAGGGAGGTTTCGGTATGTTTAATACTATTTTACATTAGAACGATTTTGGTATGTTCAATACTATATACATTAGGACGATTTCGGTATGTTCAATACTATTTTACATTAAGACGAAAATTTCGGTATATTCAATAGTATTTTACATAAGGACGATTTCAGTATGTTAGATAGTCTATTTCGATATGTTCAATACTGTATACATTAGGACGATTACTATATGTTCAATACTGTATACATTAGGGCGATTTCGGTATGTTCAATACCGTATACATTAGGACGATTTCAATATGTTCAATACTGTATACATTAGGACGGTTTCTGTATCTTCAATACTGTATACATTAGGTCGGTGTCGGTATGTTCAGTACTGTTTACATTAGGACGATTTCGGTATGTTCAATACCGTATACATTAGGGCGATTTCGGTATGTTCAATACCGAATACATTAGGACGGTTTCGGTATGTTAAATACCGTATATATTAGGACGGTATCGGTATGTTGAATACTGTATACATTAGGGCGATTTCGGTTTGTTCAATACTGTATACATTAGGACGATTTCGGTATGTTCAATAATACTGTATACATTAGCAGGATTTCGGTATAGTCAATACTGTATATAATAGGACGATTTCGGTATGTTCAATACTGTATATAATAGGACGGTTTCGGTATGTTAAATACCGTATATATTAGGACGGTTTCGGTATGTTCAATACCGTATACATTAGGGCGATTTCGGTATGTTCGATACTGTATACATTAGGTCGATTTCGGTAAGTTTAATAATGTATACATTAGGGCGATTTCGGTATCTTCCATACCGAATGCATTAGGACGGTTTCGGTATGTTAAATACCGTTTATATTAGGACGGTTTCGGTATGTTCAATACCGTATACATTAGGGCGATTTCGGTATGTTCAATACTGTATACATTAGGTCGATTTCGGTAAGTTTAATACTGTATACATTAGGGCGATTTCGGTATCTTCAATACTTACTGCATTAGGACGGTTTCGGTATGTTAAATACCGTATATATTAGGACGGTTTCGGTATGTTCAATACCGTATACATTAGGGCGATTTCGGTATGTTCAATATCGTATACATTAGGACGGTTTCGGTATGTTCAATACTTAAAAATTAGGTCGGTTTCGATATGTTCAATACTGTATACATTAAGGCGATTTCGGTATGTTCAATACTGTATACATTAAGGCGATTCTGGTATGTTCAATACTGTTTACATTAGGACGATTTCGAAATGTTCAATATTATATACATTAGGGCGATTTCGGTATGTTCAAAACTATTTTACATTAAGGCGATTCCGATATGTTTAATACTGTATACTTAGGGCGATTTCGGTATGTTCTATACTCTATTTCTATATGTTCAATACTGTATACATTAGGACGATTTCGATATGTTCAATACTGTTTACATTAGGGCGACATCAGTATGTTCAATACTATTTGACATAAGGACGATTTCAGTATGTTAAATACTAAATACATTAGGACGATTTCGGTATGGTCAATACTGTATACCTTAGGACGATTTCCGTATGTTCAATACTATAAACATTAGGACGATTTCGATATGTTCAATACAGTATACTTTAGGGCGATTTCGGCATGTTCAATACTATAAACATTAGAACGATTTCGATATGTTCAATACAGTATACATTAGGACGATTTCGATATGTTCAATACTGTATACATCAGCACGATTTCGGTATGTTCAATACTATTTTACATTAGGACGGTTTCGGTTTGTTCAATACCGTATACATTAGGACGGTTACGGTATGTTCAATACCGTATACATTAGGGCGATTTCGGTATGTTCAATACCGTATACATTAGGATTGTTTCGGTAAGTTCAATACTGTATACATTAGGACGGTTTGGGTATGTTCAATACTGAATAAATTAGGACGATTTCCGTATGTTCAATACTGTATACATTAGGACGGTTTCGGTATGTTCAATACTGTATACATTAGGACGATTTCGGTATGTTCAATTCTGTATACATCAGGACGATTTCGGTATGTTCAATACTATTTTACATTAGGACGGTTTCGGTATGTTCAATACAGTATACACAAGGGAGGTTTCGGTATGTTTAATACTATTTTACATTAGAACGATTTTGGTATGTTCAATACTATATACATTAGGACGATTTCGGTATGTTCAATACTATTTTACATTAAGACGAAAATTTCGGTATATTCAATAGTATTTTACATAAGGACGATTTCAGTATGTTAGATAGTCTATTTCGATATGTTCAATACTGTATACATTAGGACGATTTCTATATGTTCAATACTGTATACATTAGGGCGATTTCGGTATGTTCAATACCGTATACATTAGGACGATTTCAATATGTTCAATACTGTATACATTAGGACGGTTTCTGTATCTTCAATACTGTATACATTAGGTAGGTGTCGGTATGTTCAGTACTGTTTACATTAGGACGATTTCGGTATGTTCAATACCGTATACATTAGGGCGATTTCGGTATGTTCAATACCGAATACATTAGGACGGTTTCGGTATGTTAAATACCGTATATATTAGGACGGTATCGGTATGTTGAATACTGTATACATTAGGGCGATTTCGGTTTGTTCAATACTGTATACATTAGGACGATTTCGGTATGTTCAGTTCCGTATACCTTAGGGCGATTTCGGTATGTTTAATACCGTATACATTAGGACGGTTTCGGTATGTTCAATACCGTTTACATTAGGACGGTTTCGGTATGTTAAATACCGTTTACATTAGGACGGTTTCGGTATGTTCAATACTTAAACATTAGGACGGTTTCGATATGTTCAATACTGTATACATGAAGGCGATTTCGGTATGTTCAATACTGTATACATTAAGGGGATTTCCGTATGTTCAATACTTAAACCTTAGGTCGGTTTCGATATGTTCAATACTATATACATTAGGGCGATTTCGGTATGTTCAATACCGTAAACATGAGGGCCATTTCGGTATGTTTTATACTCTATTTCTATATGTTCAATACTGTATAGATTAGAACGATTTCGATATGTTCAATACTGTATACATAAGGGCGATTTCGGTATGTTCAATACTGTATGATAAGGACGATTTTGATATGTTCAATACTGCATACATTAGGGCGACTTCGGTATGTTCAATACTATTTGACATAAGGACGATTTCAGTATGTTAAATACTAAATACATTAGGACGATTTCAGTATTGTCAATACTGTATACCTTAGGACGATTTCCGTATGTTCAATACTATAATCATTAGGACGATTTCGATATGTTCAATACAGTATACTTTAGGAAGGTTTCGGTAAGTACAATACTGTATACATTAGGATGGTTTTGGTATGTTCAAAACTGTATACATCAGGACGCTTTCGATATGTTCAATACTGTATACATTAGGGCGATTTCGATATGTTCAATACTGTATACATTAGGGCGACTTCGGTATGTATAATACTATTTGACATAAGGAATATTTCAGTATGTTAAATAATCTATATATTAGGACGATTACGGTATGTTTGATATTGTATCATTAGGACGATTTCGATATGTTCAATACTGTATACATTAGGACGATTTCGATATGTTCAATACTGTATACATTAGGGCGACTTCGGTATGTTCAATACTATTTGACATAAGGACTATTTCAGTATGTTAAATACTATATACATTAGGACGATTTCGGTATGTTTGATACTCTATACATTAGGTCGATTTCCGTATGTTCATCACTGTATACATTAGGGCGATTTCGGTATTGTCAATACTGTATACATTAGGACGATTTCCGTATGTTCAATACTATAAACATGAGGACGATTTCGATATGTTCAATACTGTATACAATAGGACGATTTCGGTATGTTCAATACTGTATACAATAGGAAGATTTCGGTATGTTCAATACAGTATACATGAGGACGATGTCGGTATATTCAATATCATATACATAAGGGCGGTTTCGGTATGTTCAATACTATATACATAAGGGCGATGTCGATATGTTCAATACTCTATATAGCTATTTTCGGTATGTTTAATACTGTATACATTAGAACGATTTCGGTATGTTGAATACCGTAAACATTAGGGCGATTTCGGTATGTTGAATACTGTATACATTAGGTCGATTTCGGTAAGTTCAATACTGTATACATTAGGGCGATTTCGGTATCTTTAATACCGAATGCATTAGGACAGTTTCGGTATGTTAAATACCGTATATATTAGGACGGTTTCGGTATGTTCAATACCGTATACATTAGGGCGATTTCGGTATGTTCAATACCGTATACATTAGGACGGTTACGGTATGTTTAATACTTAAAAATTAGGTCGGTTTCGATATGTTCAATACTGTATACATTAAGGCGATTTCGGTATGTTCAATACTGTATACATTAAGGCGATTTTGGTATGTTCAATACTGTTTACATTAGAACGATTTCGAAATGTTCAATACTATATACATTAGGGAGATTTCGGTGTGTTCAAAACTATTTTACATTAAGGCGATTCCGATATGTTTAATACTGGATACATTAGGGCGATTTCGGTATGTTCTATACTCTATTTCTATATGTTCAATACTGTATACAATAGGACGATTTCGATATGTTCGATAGTGTATACATAAGGGCGTTTTCGGTATGTTCAATACTGTATCATTAGGACGATTTCGATATGTTCAATACTGTATACATTAGGGCGATTTCGGTATGTTCAATACTGTATACATTAGGGCGACTTCAGTATGTTCAATACTATTTGACATAAGGACGATTTCAGTATGTTAAATACTAAATACATTAGGACGATTTCAGTATGGTCAATACTGTATACTTTAGGACGATTTCCGTATGTTCAATACTATAAACATTAGGACGATTTCGATATGTTCAATACAGTATACTTTAGGGCGATTTCGGCATGTTCAATACTATAAACATTAGGATTATTTCGATATGTTCAATACAGTATACATTAGGACGATTTCGATATGTTCAATACTGTATACATCAGCACGATTTCGGTATGTTCAATACTATTTTACATTAGGACGGTTTCGGTATGTTCAATACCGTATACATTAGGACGGTAACGGTATGTTCAATACCGTATACATTAGGGCGATTTCGGTATGTTCAATACCGTATACATTAGGATTGTGTCGGTAAGTTCAATACTGTATACATTAGGTCGGTTTTGGTATGTTCAATACTGAATAAATTAGGACGATTTCCGTATGTTCAATACTGTATACATTAGGACGGTTTCGGTATGTTCAATACTGTATACATAAGGACGATTTCGGTATGTTCAATACTGTATACATCAGGACGATTTCGGTATGTTCAATACTATTTTACATTAGGACGGTTTCGGTATGTTCAATACAGTATACACAAGGGAGGTTTCGGTATGTTTAATACTATTTTACATTAGAACGATTTTGGTATGTTCAATACTATATACATTAGGACGATTTCGGTATGTTGAATACTGTATACATTAGGACGATTTCGGTATTATCAATACTATTTTACATTAGGACGAAAATTTCGGTATATTCAATAGTATTTAACATAAGGACGATTTCAGTATGTTAGATACTCTATTTCGAAATGTTCAATACTGTATACATTAGGACTATTTCTATATGTTCAATACTGTATACATTAGGGCGATTTCGGTATGTTCAATATCGTATACATTAGGACGGTTTCAATATGTTCAATACCGTATACATTAGGACGGTCTCGGTATCTTCAATACTCTATACATTAGGTCGGTGTCGGTATGTTGAATACTGTTTACATTAGGACGATTTCGGTATGTTCAATACCGTATACATTAGGGCGATTTTGGTATGTTCAATACCGAATACATTAGGACGGTTTCGGTATGTTAAATACCGTATATATTAGGACGGTATCGGTATGTTGAATACTGTATACATTAGGGCGATTTCGGTTTGTTCAATACTGTATACATTAGGACGATTTCGGTATGTTCAATTCCGTATACATTAGGGCGATTTCGGTATGTTTAATACCGTATACATTAGGACGGTTTCGGTATGTTCAATACCGTATACATTAGGACGGTATCGGTATGTTCAATACCGTTTACATTAGGACGGCTTCGGTATGTTCAATACTTAAACATTAGGACGGTTTCGATATGTTCAATACTGTATACATGAAGGCGATTTCGGTATGTTCAATACTGTATACATTAAGGGAATTTCCGTATGTTCAATACCGTATACATGAGGGCCATTTCGGTATGTTTTATACTCTATTTCTATATGTTCAATACTGTATTGATTAGGACGATTTCGATATGTTCAATACTGTATACATAAGGGCGATTTCGGTATGTTCAATACTGTATCATAAGGACGATTTTGATATGTTCAATACTGTATACATTAGGGCGACTTCGATATGTTCAATACTATTTGACATAAGGACGATTTCAGTATGTTAAATACTATATACATTAGGACGATTTCGGTATGTTCGATACTCTATACATTAGGTTGATTTCCGTATGTTCAATACTGTATACATTAGGACGATTTCGGTATTGTCAATACTGTATACATTAGGACGATTTCCGTATGTTCAATACTATAAACATTAGGACGATTTCGATATGTTCAATACAGTATACATTAGGGCGATTTCGGTATGTTTAATACTATAAACATTAGGACGATTTCGATATGTTCAAAACAGTATACATTAGGACGATTCGATATGTTCAATACAGTATACATCAGCAAGATTTCGGTATGTTCAATACTATTTTACATTAGGGCGATTTCGGTATGTTCAATACCTTATACATTAGGAGGGTTTCGTTAAGTTCAATACTTTAAACATTGGGACGGTTTTGGTATGTTCAATACTGTATACATTAGGACGATTTCCGAATGTTTAATACTGTATACGTTAGGACGGTTTCGGTATGTTCAATTCTGTATACATTAGGACGATTTTGGTATGTTAGATACTTTATTTCGATATGTTCAATACTGTATACATTAGGACGATTTCGATATGTTCAATACTGTATACATTACGACGATTTCGGTATGTTCAATACTGTATACATTAGGGCGATTTCGGTATGCTGAATACCGTATACATGAGGAGGATTTCGGTAAGTTCAATACTGTATACATTAGGACGGTTTCGGTAAGTTCAATACTGTATACATTAGGACGGTTTCGGTATTATCAATACTATTTTACATTAGGACGAAAATTTCGGTATGTTAGATACTGTATTTCGATATGTTCAATACTGTATACATTAGGACGATTTCGATATGTTCAATACTGTATACATTAGGACGATTTCGATATGTTCAATACTGTATGCATTAGGACGGTTACGGTATGTTCAATACCGTATACATTAGGGCGATTTCGGTATGTTCAATACCGTATACATTAGGAAGGTTTCGGTAAGTACAATACTGTATACATTAGGACGGTTTTGGTATGTTCAAAACTGTATACATCAGGACGCTTTCGATATGTTCAATACTATATACATTAGGGCGATTTCGATATGTTCAATACTGTATACATTAGGGCGACTTCGGTATGTTCAATACTATTTGACATAAGGACTATTTCAGTATGTTAAATACTATATATATTAGGACGATTTCGGTATGTTTGATACTGTATCATTAGGACGATTTCGATATGTTCAATACTGTATACATTAGGGCGACTTCGGTTTGTTCAATACTATTTGACATAAGGACTATTTCAGTATGTTAAATACTATATACATTAGGACGATTTCGGTATTGTCAATACTGTATACATTAGGACGATTTCGGTATTGTCAATACTGTATACATTAGGACGATTTCCGTATGTTCAATACTATAAACATTAGGACGATTTCGATATGTTCAATACAGTATACATTAGGGCGATTTCGGTATGTTTAATACTATAAACATTAGGACGATTTCGATATGTTCAAAACAGTATACATTAGGACGATTCGATATGTTCAATACAGTATACATCAGCAAGATTTCGGTATGTTCAATACTATTTTACATTAGGGCGATTTCGGTATGTTCAATACCTTATACATTAGGAGGGTTTCGTTAAGTTCAATACTTTAAACATTGGGACGGTTTTGGTATGTTCAATACTGTATACATTAGGACGATTTCCGAATGTTTAATACTGTATACGTTAGGACGGTTTCGGTATGTTCAATTCTGTATACATTAGGACGATTTTGGTATGTTAGATACTTTATTTCGATATGTTCAATACTGTATACATTAGGACGATTTCGATATGTTCAATACTGTATACATTACGACGATTTCGGTATGTTCAATACTGTATACATTAGGGCGATTTCGGTATGCTGAATACCGTATACATGAGGAGGATTTCGGTAAGTTCAATACTGTATACATTAGGACGGTTTCGGTAAGTTCAATACTGTATACATTAGGACGGTTTCGGTATTATCAATACTATTTTACATTAGGACGAAAATTTCGGTATGTTAGATACTGTATTTCGATATGTTCAATACTGTATACATTAGGACGATTTCGATATGTTCAATACTGTATACATTAGGACGATTTCGATATGTTCAATACTGTATGCATTAGGACGGTTACGGTATGTTCAATACCGTATACATTAGGGCGATTTCGGTATGTTCAATACCGTATACATTAGGAAGGTTTCGGTAAGTACAATACTGTATACATTAGGACGGTTTTGGTATGTTCAAAACTGTATACATCAGGACGCTTTCGATATGTTCAATACTATATACATTAGGGCGATTTCGATATGTTCAATACTGTATACATTAGGGCGACTTCGGTATGTTCAATACTATTTGACATAAGGACTATTTCAGTATGTTAAATACTATATATATTAGGACGATTTCGGTATGTTTGATACTGTATCATTAGGACGATTTCGATATGTTCAATACTGTATACATTAGGGCGACTTCGGTTTGTTCAATACTATTTGACATAAGGACTATTTCAGTATGTTAAATACTATATACATTAGGACGATTTCGGTATTTTGATACTGTATACATTAGGTCGATTTCCGTATGTTCATCACTGTATACATTAGGGCGATTTCGGTATTGTCAATACTGTATACATTAGGACAATTTCCGCATGTTCAATACTATAAACATTAAAACGATTTCGATATATTCAATACCGTAAACATTAGGGCGATTTCGGTATGTTCAATACTGTATACATTAGGGCGATTTCGGTATGTTCAATACCGTATACATTAGGGCGATTTCGGTATGTTCTATACCGTATACATTAGGACGGTTTCGGTATGTTCAATACTTAAAAATTAGGTCGGTTTCGATATGTTCAATACTGTATACATTAAGGCGATTTCGGTATGTTCAATACTGTATACATTAAGGCGATTTCGGTATGTTCAATACTGTATACATTAAGGCGATTTTGGTATGTTCAATACTGTTTACATTAGGACGATTTCGAAATGTTCAATACTATATACATTAGGGCGATTTCTGTATGTTCAATACTATTTTACATTAAGGCGATTCCGATATGTTTAATACTGTATACATTAGGGCGATTTCGGTATGTTCTATACCCTATTTCTATATGTTCAATACTGTATACATTAGGACGATTTCGATATGTTCGATACTGTATACATAAGGGCGATTTCGGTATGTTCAATACTGTATCATTAGGACGATTTCGATATGTTCAATACTGTATACATTAGGGCGATTTCGGTATGTTCAATACTGTATACATAAGGGCGACTTCAGTATGTTCAATACTATTTGACATAAGGACGATTTCAGTATGTTAAATACTAAATGCATTAGGACGATTTCGGTATGGTCAATACTGTATACCTTAGGACGATTTCCGTATGTTCAATACTATAAACATTAGGACGATTTCGATATGTTCAATACAGTATACTTTAGGGCGATTTCGGCATGTTCAATACTATAAACATTAGGACGATTTCGATATGTTCAATACAGTATACATTAGGACGATTGCGATATGTTCAATACTGTAAACATCAGCACGATTTCGGTATGTTCAATACTATTTTACATTAGGACGGTTTCGGTATGTTCAATACCGTATACATTAGGACGGTTTCGGTATGTTCAATACCGTATACATTAGGACGGTTACGGTATGTTCAATACCGTATACATTAGGGCGATTTCGGTATGTTCAATACCGTATACATTAGGTTTGTTTCGGTAAGTTCAATACTGTATACATTAGGACGGTTTTGGTATGTTCAATACTGAATAAATTAGGACGATTTCCGTTTGTTCAATACTGTATACATTAGGACGGTTTCGGTATGTTCAATACTGTTTACATTAGGACGATTTCGGTATGTTCAATACCATTTTACATTAGGACGGTTTCGGTATGTTCAATACCGTATACATTAGGGCGATTTCGGTATGTTCAATACCGTATACATTAGGACGGTTTCGGTATAGACAATACTTAAAAATTAGGTCGGTTTCGATATGTTCAATACTGTATACATTAAGGCGATTTCGGTATGTTCAATACTGTATACATTAAGGCGATTTTGGTATGTTCAATACTGTTTACATTAGGACGGTTTCGGTATGTTCAATACTGTATACATTAGGACGATGTCGGTATGTTCAATACTATTTTACATTAGGACGGTTTCGGTATGTTCAATACAGTATACACAAGGGAGGTTTCGGCATGTTTAATACTATTTTACATTAGAACGATTTTGGTATGTTCAATACTTTATACATTAGGGCGATTTCGGTATGTTCAATACTGTATACATTAGGACGATTTCGATATGTTCAATACTGTATGCATTAGGACGGTTACGGTATGTTGAATACCGTATACATTAGGGCGATTTCGGTATGTTCAATACCGTTTACATTAGGATGGTTTCGGTAAGTACAATACTGTATACATTAGGACGGTTTTGGTATGTTCAATACTGTATACATTAGGGCGATTTCGATATGTTCAATACTGAATACATTAGGGCGACTTCGGTATATTCAATACTATTTGGCATAAGGACTATTTCAGTATGTTAAATACTATATATATTAGGACGATTTCGGTATGTTTGATACTGTATCATTAGGACGATTTCGATATGTTCAATACAGTATACATTAGGGCGCCTTCGGTATGTTTGATACTGTATCATTAGGACGATTTCGATATGTTCAATACAGTATACATTAGGGCGACTTCGGTATGTTCAATACTATTTGACATAAGGACTATTTCAGTATGTTAAATACTATATACATTAGGACGATTTCGGTATGTTTGATACTCTATACATTAGGTCGATTTCCGTATGTTCATCACTGTATACATTAGGGCGATTTCGGTATTGTCAATACTGTATACATTAGGACGATTTCCGTATGTTCAATACTATAAACATTAGGACGATTTCGATATGTTCAATACTGTATACAATAGGACGATTTCGGTATGTTCAATACTGTATACAATAGGACGATTTCGGTATGTTCAATACAGTATACATGAGGACGATGTCGGTATATTCAATATCATATACATAAGGGCGGTTTCGGTATGTTCAATACTATATACATAAGGGCGATGTCGATATGTTCAATACTCTATATAGCTATTTTCGGTATGTTTAATACTGTATACATTAGAACGATTTCGGTATGTTCAATACCGTAAACATTAGAGCGATTTCGGTATGTTCAATACTGTATACATTAGGGCGATTTCGGTATCTTCAATACCGAATGCATTAGGACGGTTTCGGTATGTTAAATACCGTATATATTAGGACGGTTTCGGTATGTTCAATACCGTATACATTAGGGCAATTTCGGTATGTTCAATACCGTATACATTAGGACGGTTTCGGTATGTTCAATACTTAAAAATTAGGTCGGTTTCGATATGTTCAATACTGTATACATTAAGGCGATTTCGGTATGTTCAATACTGTATACATTAAGGCGATTTTGGTATGTTCAATACTGTTGACATTAGGACGGTTTCGGTATGTTCAATACTGTATACATTAGGACGATTTCGGTATGTTCAAAACTATTTTACATTAAGGCGATTCCGATATGTTTAATACTGTATACATTAGGGCGATTTCGGTATGTTCTATACTCTATTTCTATATGTTCAATACTGTATACATTAGGACGATTTCGATATGTTCGATACTGTATACATAAGGGCGATTTCGGTATGTTCAATACTGTATCATTAGGACGATTTCGATATGTTCAATACTGTATACATTAGGGCGATTTCGGTATGTTCAATACTGTATACATTAGGGCGACTTCAGTATGTTCAATACTATTTGACATAAGGACGATTTCAGTATGTTAAATACTAAATGCATTAGGACGATTTCGGTATGGTCAATACTGTATACCTTAGGACGATTTCCGTATGTTCAATACTATAAACATTAGGGCGATTTCGATATGTTCAATACTGTATACATCAGCACGATTTCTGTATGTTCAATACTATTTTACATTAGGACGGTTTCGGTATGTTCAATACCGTATACATTAGGACGGTTACGGTATGTTCAATACCGTATACATTAGGGCGATTTCGGTATGTTCAATACCGTATACATTAGGATTGTTTCGGTAAGTTCAATACTGTATACATTAGGACGGTTTTGGTATGTTCAATACTGGATAAATTAGGACGATTTCCGTATGTTCAATACTGTATACATTAGGACGGTTTCGGTATGTTCAATACTGTATACAATAGGACGATTTCGGTATGTTCAATACTGTATACTTTAGGACGATTTCGGTATGTTCAATGCTATATACATTACGACTATTCCGGTATGTTTAATACTGTATACATTAGGACTATTTCGGTATGTTCAATACTATTTTACATTAAGTCGATTTCGGTATGTTCAATACCGTATACATTAGGGCGATTTCGGTATGTTCTATACTCTATTTCTATATGTTCAATACTGTATACATTAGGACGATTTCAATATGTTCAATATTGTATACAGAAGGGCGATTTCGGTATGTTCAATACTGTATACATTAGGTCGATTTCGATATGTTCAATACTGTATACATAAGGGCGATTTCGGTATGTTCAATACTGTATTATTAGGACGATTTCGATATGTTCAATACTGTATACATTTGGGCGATTTTGGTATGTTCAATACTGTATCATTAGGACGATTTCGATATGTTCAATACTGTATACATTAGGGCGATTTCGATATGTTCAATACTGTATACATTAGGGCGACTTCGGTATGTTCAATACTATTTGACATAAGGACTATTTCAGTATGTTAAATACTATATACATTAGGACGATTTCGGTATGTTTGATACTGTATTATTAGGACGATTTCGATATGTTCAATACAGTATACATTAGGGCGATTTCGGTATGTTCAATTCTATATACATTAGGGCGATTTCGGTATGTTCAATACTATTTTACATTAGGACGATTTCGGTATGTTCAATACTGTATACATTAGGACGATTTCGGTATGTTTAATACTGCAAAAAATAGGACGGTTTCGATATGTTCAATACTATTTTACATTAGGATGATTTCGGTATGTTCGATACTATTTTACATTAGAACAATTTCGGTATGTTCAATACTATTTTACATTAGGACGATTTCGGTATGTTCAATACTGTATACATTACGACGATTTCGGTATGTTCAATACTGTATACTTTAGGACGATTTCGGTATGTTCAATGCTATATACATTAGGACGATTCCGGTATGTTCAATACTGTATACATTAGGACAATTTCGGTATGTTCAATACCGTATACATTAGGACGATTTCGGTATGTTCAATACCGTATACATTAGGACGATTTCGGTATGTTCAATACTATATACATTAGGACGATTTCGGTATGTTCAATACTGTATACATTAGGACGATTTCGGTATGTTTAATACTGTATACATTAGGACGATATCGGTATGTTCAATACTATATACATTAGGACGATTTCGGTATGTTCAATACTGTATACATTAGGACGATTTCGGTATGTTCAATACAGTATACATTAGGGCGATTTCGGTATGCTCAATACATTATATATTAGGAGGGTTTCGGTAAGTTCAATACTTTAAACATTAGGACGGTTTTGGTATGTTCAATACTGTATACATTAGGACGATTTCCGTATGTTCAATACTGTATACATTAGGACGGTTTCGGTATGTTCAATACTGTATACATTAGGACGATTTTGGTATGTTAGATACTTTATTTCGATATGTTCAATACTGTATACATTAGGACGATTTTGATATGTTCAATACTGTATACATTAGGACGATTTCGGTATGTTCAATACTGTATACATTAGGACGGTTACGGTATGTTCAATACTGTATACATTAGGGCGATTTCGGTATGCTGAATACCGTATACATGAGGAGGATTTTGGTAAGTTCAATACTGTATACATTAGGACGGTTTTGGTATGTTCAATACTGTATACATCAGGACGCTTTCCGTATGTTCAATACTGTATACATTAGGACGGATTCGGTATTATCAATAGTATTTTACATTAGGACGAAAATTTCGGTATGTTAGATACTCTATTTCAGTATGTTAAATACTATATACATTAGGACGATTTCGGTATGTTTGATACTGTATCATTAGGACGATTTCGATATGTTCAATACAGTATACATTAGGGCGATTTCGGTATGTTCAATTCTATATACATTAGGGCGATTTCGGTATGTTCAATACTATTTTACATTAGGACGATTTCGGTATGTTCAATACTGTATACATTAGGACGATTTCGGTATGTTTAATACTGCAAAAAATAGGACGGTTTCAATATGTTCAATACTATTTTACATTAGGACGATTTCGGTATGTTCGATACTATTTTACATTAGAACAATTTCGGTATGTTCAATACTATTTTACATTAGGACGATTTCGGTATGTTCAATACTGTATACTTTAGGACGATTTCGGTATGTTCAATGCTATATACATTAGGACGATTCCGGTATGTTCAATACTGTATACATTATTACTATTCCGGTATGTTCAATACTGTATACATTAGGACGATTTCGGTATGTTCAATACCGTATACATTAGGACGATTTCGGTATGTTCAATACCGTATACATTAGGACGATTTCGGTATGTTCAATACTATATACATTAGGACGATTTCGGTATGTTCAATACTGTATTTATTAGGACGATTTCGGTATGTTCAATACTGTATACATTAGGACGATTTCGGTATGTTCATTACTTTTTTACATTAGGACGATTTTCGTTTTTAATACTATATAAAAACAAATTTAAAAAGACAATGTTCAAAATTTAATTTAGCCTAAATGTTAATATTTCATTATTACTGTTTTATTATTATTATTATTATTATTATTATTATTATTATTATTATTATTATTATTATTATTATTATTATAAATGGCATTGAAAAACAATGTGACTTTCTAAAACTATTCATTAATCACAATGAATACACCAAAAAAGTAATATTTTATTAGTCCACTATATCCAAAATACCAATGTATTAGAAATATTATCATAAAATAATCTCAATAATTTCTAGGAATACATAAGTGAAATTTGATTTTTTTCTCAGAAGTGAAATAACTGAAAAAGTAACAAATAGCTTTCTCCATTCATTTTTTTTAATTGGTGATCCATTAACAGTGATTTGCATAACAAAAGGTATCTATCGTGCATTCTAAAGATGATTAAGGTAAATTTCAAATTAGCGGCGGAGAAATGACGATTGAAAGTGGTGGAGTAAAATACAACCAGCAGATGAAATAATTCAAATACAAGACAACACTTGAGTACCCAAAACCACACTAAAGCTACCTTATTTATTGATACATTCAAACGTCTATTGAAGCCTTTTAGTGAAAAAAAAAACACCCATGTACAACTGCACCGGTGATACGAGAATTAATATAAGACTTCGTCATAATTGTAGCTCTCTCGATGATCATTTACACAAAGCAAATCCAGCACAGACTCCCAGATGCCATTGTGGACATCGGTTTAAAGACTCTTATCACTTTTACTTACAGTGTTGCCTATATATTGTTAAGGCACCTCAATATAGTTGCGGTGACTAATTGATTTACCCTTTATTATTATTATTATCATTACTATTATTATTATTATTATTATTATTATTATTATTATTATTATTATTCCGTATTTTTTCGCCACACTTTTGTAAACACCATAGCTCAAAAACGGTTGGGTGGAATGTGGTGAAATTTTGCACCGTGACTTGTTCTCTATGACATGTAGTTTCGTCTTTTGGGGGTCACGTCTGATTGGTTGAAATAGAAAGGGAGATAATAACGATGTCACACTCTACTGATTTTGCACTCTAGAAAAGAAACTTATAAATGTACATGGTTACCACCATTGGGTTGACTTACCCAGCAATTGAGCCCTGCTCAAACGCAATGTCTAGTTCTTTATAACTTTATAACACAACACCATTGTCAACCGACTCTTAAAAAAACTTTACTCTATTGCGATCACGAGCTGTCAAAAGAGCATAATTCTGAAAAATTTCAAGCTGTTATCACATTCATCAAATCCAGAAATTCAAATCACCTTTCGCAATCAAATTTAAATCCATGCAGACATGCTATTTATTTATTTATTTATTTATTTATTTATTTATCTGTCGTCTTCATTTTTCCCCAAAAAACTGACACTTTTGTGAAAACACTTCATTAGTTATATAACTTATTAAGATTTATTTTTCCTTGTTATTGTAATGATTGCATGCCTCATATTTTGTTACTCGAGAGAGGAATATCATTGAGTTGTATAACTCGTTTTGGTTGCTTTTGAAATATTTTTATTGCAATAGAATCTGATTAATTTTAACCTATAATAATCCTACTCTGGAAAATTAAAAGGGTGCTACATTTTCTATCATATATCTTTTTTCGAAGGGAAATCCTCACGTAAGGCGAAGAACGTTTACCAAATGGAATTATTTTATTCAACTTGAATCATTGGAAGTTGCATGTATATTACCAAGAGTCATGAAATAACTATAAACCTGTTAAATTTGCAAATTATAAGTTTCATACTGTTGATTACAGGTGTGGATCTCAATCTAAGGAATGTGTCTAAAAACAAATAAATCAATAATAATCTTAATTTCTGGTAGGTGTAAATTCCATTTAATTATAATTTTATTGTAAAAAAAACCATTAAAAGAAGTTCGGATTTGTCTTATTTTACTAGCTGGTAAATAATATTATGTGGGGTGTGTTACTGCTGTGACGTCACTACAAGGAGCCTCGATATCGGCTTTTTCGATTTTGATTTCTAGAGATGTCACAGATATCTTTCTCATTTTGGGATTGATTTTTATGATTTTTATAATTTTTTTAAGTATGAAAAATTAAAAATGTTAAAACTGAAAAACGTTACAAGAAGTCTTTAACTCTAATCCGTAACTGTTGCCGCTCATGATCATGTGGCTGCATTAGGACAAAACCATGGTATATCTTAAGCATCGCCATACTATTTACGGTTTTGGGCGTAGAAAATAATCAGTAAATGATGCTGGATCATGACTAAGTCGACTTTTATGTTAGTGTTGGACAAAATAAAGTGATTTACGATTACTGGGTTTGGAATGGTTGAGTCCTATCGATCGTCAACCGGAACACTGAGGGCCGAAAATGCTTATAGATATAAAAAAAAAAGAGATACTGAATCCAAACTTTTGAAACTATGATTAATGATCCAAAGTTCCGTAATTATATGAATCAAAATTCAGCTAAGGAATGTCTTGCACGAGTGAACAAACTTAATTTTAAATAAAATTCAAACTTGAATTAACGGACGCTTGATAATTTTGCCACATAGTACATTTCCTTACAGCACAAAAAGCTGCCTACTGAGTTATGGGTATATTCGATGAGTTTTTCTCCACCAACAGCGGTACCCGCTCAGGGGTGGTATATATTTACCAAATAAAAATAAAAAGAAAAGAAAAAAATAGAAGAAAAAAGAAAAGAAAGGAAAAAACTGTTTCGTGATTTGATGTGCCTTATGTGCACACTTTCGGAAATTCATTCCTCATGCCAAGTTATTGTAAAAAATGAACCACAAATTTCATTTTATGTCATAGAAGAGTATTAGTTTGACCAGCAATATTTAAAAAGGACCGTTTTAAACTTCGCTAGTTTGTCGATGAAAAAAAATTAGTCTCAGACTTATAAGCCTTTTTGGACCGGTAATCTTTTTGTTTATTTTCAGATGTGTTGACAGCAAGTCCTTTATAATTTTTAAATAAGCTCTGTTATATTAGTTAACTCTATCACTAGGTCCTGTTTAGTAATAAATTAAGCTATATTGGGAATCTTTTACTTGTATTACATGATAATAAACGAAATTACACTGAATCTGGAATAATCAAAGGGAGGGAACCAGTGTTATGACCTTAGCTAGTCGTTTGGTACCATAACCATTTCGTACTCAAATCAGTCCAATTCGTGCCATGTCATAAAACGATTTCGTACCATGCAATATTCAGCAAAACTACCATTTCGTTCCAATGACTTCAAAAAGAAGATTTAAAAAACTAAAGCCTAAATAATAATAATAATAATAATAATAATAACTTATAATTAATTAAAACAATTTTTCAATGATTGGGGAATATACTTTTTAGCGGGTGTTAGTTAATTTGACTTTGAAAGATATTCAACTTTTACTGAAAATGTTATCATTTGAATTAAACGGCATCTTTTTTCTTCTTTTTTGCCGTTTTTTTTTTTTATTAAAGAAAGTTAATTGTAATGACGATTTTTTAAAAAAAGCCACATCTTTTTTTTCAGGGTGTTTTTTAAATTAAACTAATCTGGCGTGGCCAATACATGTTTACCGCTTGGTTTTTTTTTTTTTTTTTTACAAATGAAGACCTGAAACACAGCAAGTCTATTGTCGGAATTTCAGATCACAATCTCGAGCAGATAACAAGCAAACTGACAAATGTTTTCAAATAAGTTTGTTTGAAACAAATACTGATCATGACTTGCTCATGATGAAATCATGCCCGGCACTACCGCCCGCTGATAAAGAGAAGCGAATTTAACTAATTATTTGTGTGTGTGTGTGTGTGTGTGTGTGTGTGTGTGTGTGTAAAATCGCTCAGTGAACAATGACTATATCATGCGCCAATTATTTAAAAATAAAACATCATGTTACGCACGAAATATATTATACATTGTATACATGTATACATGTTAAAAAAATATCATGGTACGAATTGGTATCATAGTGTTAAAACCTAAGAACTTACTAAACATTAGCAGTACGCTAGAATACGAAATGGTCAAACCAGATGGTACGAACTGGTTATGGTACGAAATGGTTTTTAATATGGTACGAAATTGTTGGTACGAAACGATTATGGTACGAACTGACAATAAACCGTTATGACTATCTACTACGGGTTAAGCGCCCAAAGCACATTGGGATACATGAATATAATATCATTTCCGGGTTTTACAAAGAGGAAGTCGACATAAAATTTGGGTGAGTTATTTCTAAGTTTAGAAATGTTTTTGAAATAATTATGAAATCGCATTGGTTTTTTTTACTCCATTTCGGTATTTTCAAATATGTATCCTTGAATTTTTCTGTCGTGTCAAATTCTTATTTTCTACTATAAAGTGTCGGTTTGGTGATCATGGATTATGATGGGCCATGATCGATCACTGTCAAAAAGGAACTATTTTCTCTTCCGGGAATAAAAAAAAAAAGAATAACGTGTGAAACATCATTTTCCAACTTTTTGACGATTTTTTGGTAATTTGTTTTAGATCGAAGAAACGCCAAATGGACTGTAATTGAATAAGGAAGTGGCATATTTTCACATATCCGGAAGAAAAAGATACATGTACATGCAGTATATGATCAGGTAAAGTCAGAAGTGTGGTAATTTTTTCAGAAATTTCCCCACTATTGCAAGGGCAAAGTAATTTAAAATTTGGCAAAATCAAAAGAATGTTTCTTTACAAATTATTTCTACTATTAAAACACAATTTTCTGAATTTCCAATTATTATTAGTCTTTGCTGTTAAAGGGGACCCAAGAATTACCAGATCAGCCCTTGTTTGATTACTTTATAAAACGTGTGCAGTAGTTATATACAGGTCATAACAGATTTGTGTGGAAAATTGACGTAGATTCCTTTCTGACTTTCATTGTGGATTAAGTAATTATTGTTGATACAGAATGTGTTCCATTTGTATGTAAACTTGATATAATGGTCCCTGTTTTAATTGTTTAGAGTTTAAAGTGAGTTGCATGTAGACATTACACTTCATAAACTATTAACATTCTAATTATTTTAATAGGATAATATATTTAAGGTCATGAGTACACATGTAATATATTCTTAGGAAGCTAGTCACAAAGATTGCATTGTAAAAAAAATCCATTTCATACACAAAGGTTGGTTGGTTAAAGGAATGTTAATATCAGCAGTTTTTGCCTTTTCACACAAGAGCAAGTTTAATAATCTTTATGGATTAACCTAAAATAAGCTTGTATGTGTTTGAGATACATGAGTTTGGTTTATGGTCTGCATTGTCAGTGTTACCACTGGCTTTCAAAACTTATGATCCAAAAGATCAGACAAGTTCAAAGTTTATGTGGATAATTTATACGTAAAGGAGTCAGTATTAAATTCTGTAATCATGTGGTTTTATTTACTGTATTTTTTTATTATTATTATTATTATTTTTTTTTTGATATTAAGATTATAACAATTACTGGTATAACATCAGACATCAAAGCATTATCTCATACTTGAAAGTCTTGCAGGTATGAATGAACTGGTCATGTTTGAAATTTCATGGTTCACAGTTCCATCACCTCCCCCATCAAGGCATATGTTCTATCATTTAGCCATGATTTTAACTGTTTACTTTGTTGTTTTAGGTAAACAAAAAACATGCCATTTTTCAAAAAGAAAAACCGCAATTCTGGATCACAGAGTGAAGAACAAGGGCCTGCAATGCAGATATCAACACCCACTGAAGTAAAACACAATTTCCATGTAGGATTTGATAGTGTTTCAGGAAACTTTGTTGGACTACCACCTGCATGGGCATCTCTTCTCCAAAATTCCAACATCTCGTAAGTGTTGATTGGCAGAGTAGCATCATTGTTGAGTTCAATAATTATCTATCTATCTATCTATATATATATATATATATATATATATATATATATATATATATATATATATATATATATATATATAATATATATAATTATTATTATTGTTATTATTATTCAATCAGATAACATCAGTTGTTAAAACTTCTCACTTAGCCATAACAGAAAACATCAGTTGTTAGAACCTCTCACTTGGCCATTACAGATTATCTGAGTTGTTGGAACCTCTTACTTAGCCATTACAGATAACATGAGTTATTAGAACCTTCTATTAGCCATTACAGATAACATGAGTTGTAAGAACCTCTCACTTAGCCATTACAGATAACATGAGTTATTAGAACCTCTCACTTAGCCATTACAGATAACATGAGTTATTAGAACCTTTTCCTTAGCCAATACATATTACCACGTATCTGAGTTGTTTGGATGTCTCACTTAGCCATTACAGATATTATAAGATGTTAGAACCTCTCACTCAGCCATTAGAGATATCATGAGTTGTTAGAACCTTTTCCTTAGCCATTACAGATAACATGAGTTGTTAAAACCTCTTACTTAGCCATCACAGATAATCTGAGTTGTTGGAACCTTTCACTTAGCTATAACAGATAACACGAGTTGTTGGAACCTCTCACTTAGTCATTATAGATCTATAACATCAGTTTTTTTAACCTCTTGCATAGCCATTACAGATAGCATGAGTTGTTAGAACCTCTCACTTAGCCATTACAGATAACATCAGTTTTTTTAACCTCTTGCTTAGCTGTTACAGATTACATGAGTTGTTAGAACCTCTCAGTTGGCCATTACAGATAACATGAGTTGTTAGAACCTCTTGCTTAGCCATTACCGATAACATGAGTTGTTAGAACCTCTCGCTTAGCCATTGTAGAAAACATAAGTTTTTTTAACCTCTCACTTAGCCTTTACAGAAAACAAAAGTTTTTTAAACCTTTCATCCATTACAGATAACATGAGTTGTTAGAACCTCTTCCTTAGCCATTACAGATAACATGAGATGTTGAACCTCTCGCTTAGCCATTACTTATAACATGAGTTGTTGAGCCTATCACATAGCCATTACATATAACATGAGTTGTTAAAACCTCTCAATCAGCCATTACAGATAACATGAGCTCTTAGAACCTCTCACTTAGCCATTATAGATCTATAAGATTAGTTGTTAGAACCTCTTCCTTAGCCATTACAGATCTATAACATCAGTTTTTTTAACCTCTTGCATAGCCATTACAGATAACATGAGTTGTTAAAACCTCTCACTTAGTCATTATAGATCTATAACATCAGTTTTTTTAACCTCTTGCATAGCCATTACAGATAGCATGAGTTGTTAGAACCTCTCACTTAGCCATTACAGATAACATCAGTTTTTTTAACCTCTTGCTTAGCTGTTACAGATTACATGAGTTGTTAGAACCTCTCAGTTGGCCATTACAGATAACATGAGTTGTTAGAACCTCTTGCTTAGCCATTACCGATAACATGAGTTGTTAGAACCTCTCGCTTAGCCATTGTAGAAAACATAAGTTTTTTTAACCTCTCACTTAGCCTTTACAGAAAACAAAAGTTTTTTAAACCTTTCATCCATTACAGATAACATGAGTTGTTAGAACCTCTTCCTTAGCCATTACAGATAACATGAGATGTTGAACCTCTCGCTTAGCCATTACTTATAACATGAGTTGTTGAGCCTATCACATAGCCATTACATATAACATGAGTTGTTAAAACCTCTCAATCAGCCATTACAGATAACATGAGCTCTTAGTACCTCTCACTTAGCCATTATAGATCTATAAGATTAGTTGTTAGAACCTCTTCCTTAGCCATTACAGAACTATAACATAAGTTGTTAGAACTTCTTCCTTAGCCATTTCAGATAACATGAGTTGTTAGAACCTCTTCCTTAGCCATTACAGATCTATAACATGAGTTGTTAGAACCTCTTCCTTAGCCATTACAGATTATCTGAGTTGTTTAAACATCTCAATTAGCCATTACAGATAACATCAGTTGTTAGAACTTCTCACTTAGCCATTAGAGATAACATGAGTTGTTAGAACCTTTTCCTTAGCCATTACAGATAACTTGAGTTGTTAGAACCTCTTGCTTAGCCATCACAGATAATCTGAGTTGTTTGAACCTTTCACTTAGCTATTACAGATAATATGAGTTGTTAGAACCTCTCACTTAGTCATTATAGATCTATAACATGTGTTTTTTTAACCTCTTGCATAGCAATTACAGATAACATGAGTTGTTAGAACTTCTTCCATAGCCATTACAGATAACATGAGTTGTTAGAACCTCACACTTAGCCATTACAGATAACATCAGTTGTTAAAACCTCTCATTTAGCCATTTCAGATAACATGAGTTGTTAGAACCTCTCACTTAGCCATTACAGATAACATCAGTTGTTAGAACCTCTCACTTGGCCATTACAGATAACATAAGTTGTTAGAACTTCTTGCTTAGCCATTTTAGATAACATGAGTTGTTAGAACCTCTCACCTAACCATTACAGATAACATGAATTGTTAGAACCTCTTGCTTAGCCATTACAGATAACATGAGTTGTTAGAACCTTTCAGTTAGCCATTACAGATAACATGAGTTGTTAGAACCTTTTCCTAAGCCATTACAGATAATATGAGTTGTTAAAACCTCTAACTTAGCCATTACAGATAACATAAGTTGTTTGAACCTCTCACTTAGCCATTATAGATCTATAACATTAGTCGTCAGAACCTCTCACATACTGTTACAGATCTAAAACATGATTTGTTAGAACTTCTTCCTTTGCCATCACAGATAACATGAGTTGTTAAAACCTCTAACTTAGCCATTACAGATAACATGAGTTGTTTGAACCTCTTCCTTAGCCATTACAGATAATATGAGTTGTTTGAACCTCTTCCTTAGCCATTACAGATAATATGAGTTGTTAAAACCTCTAACTTAGCCATTACAGATAACATGAGTTGTTTGAACCTCTCACTTAGCCATTACAGATAACATGAGTTGTTTGAACCTCTCACTTAGCCATTATAGATTCATAACATGAGCTCTTAGAACCTCTCACTTTGCCATTACAGATCTTTAACATGAGTTGTTAGAACCTCTTCCTTAGCGATTACAGATTATCTGAGTTGTTTGAACCTCTCACTTAGCCATTACAGATAACATGAGTTGTCAGAACCTTTAATTTAGCCAGTAGATTTCATGTTACTGCTGAAAAAGGAATTTCCCTAGTAAAAGTAGATTAAATTTTGTGATTTTTAGTCTGATCCTTATCCAAGTCCAGATGGCCACTTTACTTTTTTTACATTTTCATTTATTGCAAAATTAAGTGAAATTTGATATATAAATTTTTGGTAAAGCCAGGTAGATATGTCCACACTGTTACAGGGATTTCAGAACCTTTAAAAAATCATGTTTCATATCTAGCAATGCATTTCATCTGTCAGTTGAGCAGTACAGGTCCTTTGTGCCTCTTGTTTAATGTGGCATTCTACAATAAATATTCCATTTGGGTTACATTTAATAGTCAAAAGCACTCAGTATTTTATATGAATTAACACATATAGTAAATTTAAAATATACATTTATTTAACAAAACATTAAAGATGATACTCTGATTGCATGTACCCAGTATGATAGTTTCATATAATACCGAGAGGCATTGTTAAAAAAAACTGGTTAACAAGCAACATAATCAGTTCTGAAATTTGTTCAGTACAAATTGTACATTAGAAAAACATTTTGTTAAACAAATTATGATGCTCTTAATCAGTGTTTAATAATATGACACAATGTCATGTTTGCCAGTTCTGAATAAAAAACTTAAATTGTCATACAGTTTGAGAATTGACTGCCTTTTCAGTGAAACTTAATTTTATGTCATTTCACTTTATTATTGACAAAAGTCCATAGAAATTTGTGTAATGAGCTTTTGGTATTGTAAATGTCTTTTTAAAAAAAAATACCAGAATTGCAACTTATTTAAGCTATTGTTAAAAATATTTCCTTGAGGTATGAATTCTTGTTGTTTTAAAACATTGTAAGCTCACCTAACCAAAGGTCACATGAGCTTATGGGATAGTGCAATACAGATTTGTTCAATGCATTGCCATGGCTACCAAAAACTAGGTATGTAATCTAGGTGAAAAAAATCTTGCAAAAAAATCTTCTTTAAAACCCGTGATGAGAGAAAAAAAACTGATTTGATATATGACATCTCTAGACAAAATAAGAAAGCAAGATTTAATGATTTATCAGATTTTGAAATATCTTAAATTTGCTTTTTTAGTTGTTTTTCTTGAATTTGTATATTATAATAATAATAATAATAATAATTAGAATAATAATAATTATTATTTATTTTATTTAATTTTATTTTTTATTTTTATTTTTTTATATTTGTAGTTTTAGGCTATGTACTTGAAAACTATCAGTGTTCAACACATTTAGTTTGCTAAAGTGTTTAACTTTAACATGACAAGATGGAACAATGTAGCAAGTTTTGTAAATACATGTGTATATACATGTTTAATTCTTGTAGTAGTTGTTTTCCCTGAAATGTCAATTTTTTAAGAATTTTTCAGATTACTTCAATGAAAAATATTATCTTTAAAAACAATAAATAATGTTGCCAAAGAAAAATTAATGTTTCAGGAATTTGGCTATATTTGCTTTACAATTTTATAATTTTATGAAATTAGATTTATTCAATCTACAAAATACAAACAGGATTTTTTAGCTCATCTGGCCAGGGTGAACTTATGGATGGCATGTTAAAGTGTGCATGTGTGTTTGTCTGTGTCTGTAAACTTTATACATAGCAAACACCTATTTATGGCCAATACAGGTTTATTTATGTACCAATTTTGTTGAAGTTTGGAACACAAAAAGGATGCTAAGGAATAAAACATTTGTGATAGATTTTTCTGTACAATTTTTGTTTGTGCAATAATTATGTAAACTTTCTTTTCTTTAAATACACTGCTAACTAAAAGAAAATTCTGATAAATATTTCTTTATACCGGTATATCATAAAATCAAAATATTGCTACTGAGTTTGTTTACTTTTAAGTAATTCGATATTTATTAAAACAAAAAAGCAAACAATAAACTTATAGGTGTTCCAGGTGAGCAGTAAGGTCCTATTGGGCCTTTTGTTATTTTAAAACTAAAGCATTTCAATTAGCCATAATTTTTAGGGGGGCTTATCAGGCCTATCAAGACTCTTGTTTTTAAGGGTCTAGATAATGACAGCATTGATTAAATCAGCTTTAAATTTCTTTATATTGACAATATTATTAGTTTTGACATGGAAGATTCATTTTGAGATTGTCTTGCAATGGCTTTTATAATTGAGTCAGTGTCAAAGGTCAAGTGAAGGCAATTAATCAGTCCAATTTGACTTTTTTCCAGGTTAGAGGAACAGAAGGAAAACCCTGATGCTATTATAGCATCTTTGAAGACATTTACAAAATCAGTGAAGAAAAAACAGCCAAGCAATACAAAATTCTTAAAAGTAGCAACAACTATCGATGATTCTGAAGATGAATTAGATAGTGAGGATGACAGGTCAAGGTCAAGTAAAGCCGACTCCGGTGAAGATATACCAGCACCAACACCTCATCTCACTACTGACAAAGTGTTTGTAGACAATGCTGCTAAAGCTGAAGTACCACAAAAGAATGTAAGACACACACACACACACACACACACACACACACACACACACACACACAGGAGCTTTGTGGATTAAGTACTACAATCAAGCTTTGATAGCTTGAACATCAATACCTCAATACTCTGGATGGATCACTCAAGGTCATGTTTGGTCCCAACCAACTTTCTATAATATCCTATGTAAATGAAACTCAATGGTTCTAACTTTAATAACTGGAATACCCCTCACACTTGAACATTTTTTTTTTGTATCTAAAATTTGTATCTTGGTGTTTTTAAACTTTAAATGTTGACTTGCAATCTGTTGTGTGATGGTTAATGGTTACCTGGCTAAAACATGGCAGCTCATTTGAATTTCAATAGGTGATGATAAAAATAAACTTGCTTTATTCTAATTGCACATAAATAAACAAGGCCAAGTGAAGAGAATTACAATACAAAGATCAGTTATTATGTTCTAATTGCACATAACTAAACAAGGCCAAGTGAAGAGAATTACAATACAAAGATCAGTTATTATGTTCTAATTGCACATAACTAAACAAGGCCAAGTGAAGAGAATTACAATACAAAGATCAGTTATTATGTTCTAATTGCACATAAATAAACAAGGCCAAGTGAAGAGAATTACAATACAAAGATCAGTTATTATGTTCTAATTGCACATAACTAAACAAGGCCAAGTGAAGAGAATTACAATACAAAGATCAGTTATTATGTTCTAATTGCACATAACTAAACAAGGCCAAGTGAAGAGAATTACAATACAAAGATCAGTTATTATGTTCTAATTGCACATAAATAAACAAGGCCAAGTGAAGAGAATTACAATACAAAGATCAGTTATTATGTTCTAATTGCACATAACTAAACAAGGCCAAGTGAAGAGAATTACAATACAAAGATCAGTTATTATGTTCTAATTGCACATAACTAAACAAGGCCAAGTGAAGAGAATTACAATACAAAGATCAGTTATTATGGGTCATTCTTAATTACAGGAAATAGCGTTAATACACATTATATACCCCAGTGACATGTAAATTGCAGAATCCTGATGAGCAATCATCAAGTGTAGGTGACTTAGGTTTTTTACCGATCAAACTCTTCTGCATGTTGTAATTGGGTTAAAAGATTGAAGAACTATCATTTGTTATCTTATTAGGTTAATTATTAATCCTCAGTAGCACTGGAAATTCCAGGTAACTGTCCAGGCTAATTGTTTTGTTCCACTTTGTTACTTTTGGTGAAATAAGTAATATGGCTTTAGCTTGCATTTTGTTTACAGTGACTGGCCATTTGACTATATTTGAGAGAAAGAAGTTGAATTTTCACTAACTTTATACTTTTTAAAAATATTTATCATTCAAGCAAGCCAAGATATTCGACTTACTAAAGTTCAAGCAATCATGGTTTATTTACTTAGGATGTTGTAGGAAATTTGTCAGGACCGAGTTATCTGTGGTATTTGAGGTATCAATGTTAAAGAGATCAAAGTTTGACTATAATAGAGTGAAATGAAACAATTAGTTCCGACAGTTACCCACAATGTTGAGTGCTTCTCAGATTAATTTTACTGTCAGATTGAAGTTTGAAATCATCAAGATTCATGATAAATAATGAAATTTGTATGTTTGAATTCATACATTTCTCTGAATTTTTTTCAGTATTTCACATTTTCAATTCAATGGCTCAACCACTAAACATTTGTTAAAAGTACCCTAGACTTTGAACTATTTAAGTTCTACTATTTAATTATATTTCCAGACTTATTTATTATTATTATTATTATTATTATTTTGTTCTCAGTTTAAGAAATATTTTTCTGACATGTTTTTTTCTGTGATAACAGAGAGATGAAACAGATGCTAAAACAGAAGAAGTGACTGATGGTATAGATAATATGAGACTACAACAGAAAGATCACGTAGACGATGAACCCATACAAAGACGGCCAAAATCACAGAAGAAAAACTTATCAGATGAAGAAATCAACGAGCAGTTAAGTAAGTTCATCAATCCAAATTTCAGTTTTGTATTTTCATCTGTTGAAGAAAATTTTGTCAAAAGTAAACCTCCAAAACTATCAGAAGATTATTTAACTTGATATAAAGTATCAACAGTGATAGGTGATTTGTATATTATTGAACATTAGTGCCAATCAATGCTTGTTGTGTTTTAAAACATTATAAACATAAATAGAAGAAAAAGAAAAAATAAATTATGTTGCACAAGTTGTGTCTGGGCAACTAAGGTATATTGGGCAATTTATTTTGGTAGTGTTATATATATATATATATACAGTAGATTCCGCTTAATTGCATAGTCTGTGTGTCAGAAAATTTTATGCAATTAAGCGGAATATGCAAATAACCGAAAATGCCCCTTGGGCACGATTGATGGATACATCGGTTGGGGCCATTTTAGTACTTGTGTAGGCATCACAGTACACTGTAGAAACAACAGAAAATTAGTTATTACTTTGAAATTAAAAAATGAAATAAATAATTCAGAATAAAAAAATAAAAAAAATTATTTTATTTAATTTGTATAATGTTTTAAAAATTCTAGCTGATGGATTGACGGATACACCCGGTGAGGCCGTTTTGTTAGTAGACATCAAAGTCGGTGTACTGTAGAAACAGCAGAAAATTTGTAATTCCTTTGACATAAAAAATAAATTATTAAAGATAATTGAAAAAAAAAAATTTAATTAATTAAAATCTCAAGACTTGTAGTATAATTTCTTTACTAAATAAAGATTTAAAATTCTAGCGTTTTAAACCTCATATTTACATGGATTCCAAAATGTGGTATAGGTGGACTTTTCTTTCAGACCATCGATCTGTGTTTAATCCTAGAAAATGTATGTAACTAGAACATCTGTTGGTATTTAATTCACTGTTGCTTAACACTCGCGATATTCGTATTTCTTGTTTATTTACTTCTTTTTAAAAATCCACGTGTTCGCACATGGCACTGAGTTATATTGTTCGAGTTATCTCCCTTTCACGGTACGATAATCTATTTTTAAATGTGACATAGAAAAAATCCAGTTGTTTGACAACGTGCACGATGTCCGGTAAAATTAAATTAAATTAAATTAAATGAATTGAAAGATGTCTTATCTTGTTATTTATTTTATACAAAGTTATATTTTAATTGTTTATTGACCAATTATTCGATCAGTCATAAATTGGAAATTCCCGTTGTTATGTGTAACTAGGTCTGATCCAATGAAATTAATGAATAAAACGTCACTTCCTTAAGTGAAAAAATGTCTTTGATGTTGAAACTGTATGCCGACAAAACTTGCTACATAAAGGGTTTTTCAGCCGTAAACGATGATTTCAACCAGTTTATCTTAAAGAGGAAATAATAAATAAAGAATAAAGCATTTGATTGAGGTATGATTTATTGAGTTTACGCTAAAAGAACTGTAAATACGCGTTATCAAACTTGCTCTGGGATAACAGTCAACGTACATACACATTCCTTAACCTGTTAACCATGTTAACAAAAACATTAATTGAAAAAAATGTTTTTGGTTTTATTTAATCTTTGTTTTAAAAACCCGACACCGAAGTTTCAGTCAAACCATGTCTGGGTTTAGAAAATGTAATGGAAATAAAGTTTCAGTTTAAAAAAAACGTTATAAAACTTGTGTGACCCGGGTACAAATTTTTCACCTGTCATAGCCCTTTTTAATTGGTTTAACATAATTAATTACGTTTCCTGACAAACGCGTATTGACAGACCAATTGGATGACTACTCTACAAAGTGAACACTAATTAACTGGCTTCATATCTCACCTGGTGTTAGCTGTACACATGTTTATAAAATGTAAACACCTCTCGAGGTTACCTGGCATTGTCGGCAAATATATTTTGTAATCACGAAACTTTAGACCAAGATCGCATAATTTTCAGATTTTTTTATGCAATTAAGCGGAATTCAGACTTTTGTTTATGCAAATAAATGGAATTTTTTACATTGTTTAAATAGGAAATGGTTTGGTGCAGAGAAAAATTATGCAATTAACCGGAATATGCAATTAACCGGTATGCAATTAAGTGGAATCTACTGTATATATATATATATATATATATATATATATATATATATATATATATATAATGAAATAAATTTGTAAAATCTAAGAGGTATACTGTGCTGTCGGTGTTAATGGACCCAGTATTTTTCACTATTGTAATAAATAATATATTAGTTTAAATGTAAACATATGTTTAATTGTATGAAGTCTGTAATAAGATTTGCTATAGTGTTACATTAAGTCACACAATTTCAGAATTATTATGCATTGGTTAATAAACAATATCACAATTAGTTATTTAATGTCACAGTTAATTGTAGACAGTTAATTATACAATGTCACAGTTAAGTATACAATTTCACAGTTAATTATACAATATACATATAAATGTAGGTTATACAATATCACAGTTAAACAATGTCACAATAATACAATGTTGGTAATACATTGTTAAATAAAGTATGTCACATAAAAATAAATAATGACACAAGAAGGTATACATTTTCAGAAAAAAGTTTAAGTGCAAAAGTTAGGATTACAATTCCACAGTTATGGTAACATTGCTATGTGTATGTCAGTTAAGTACACAGTATCACAGGAAGGTTTACAATATCATAGAATGGAAATGATATCACAAACGTTAATATTTGGGGGGGGGGTATAGAAAATCACAGAAAGGTATACAGGTAGATTAACTATATCACATAAAAATTTGCAATATCAGTTAGGTTACAATGTCACAGGGAGGTATACAATATCACATAAAGGATTACAATATCACATAAAGGATTACAATATCACAGGGAGCTTTACCATGTACAGGAAGGTTTACAATATCACAGAAAGGTATACAGTTTCACAGGAAGGTATACAATATCACAGGAAAGTATGCAATAACACAGGAAGGTTTACAATATCACAGGAAGGTTTACAATATTACAGGAAGGTTTAAAATATCACAGGAAGGTTAACAATATCACAGGAAGGTTTTTAATATTACAGGAAGGTTTAAAATATCAAATAAAGGTATACAATTTTACAGGAAGGTATACAATATTACAGGAAGGTATACAATATCACAGGAAGGTTTAAAATATCACAGGAAGGTATACAATATTACAGGAAGGTATACAATATCACAGGAAGGTTTAAAATATCACAGGAAGGTATACAATATTACAGGAAGGTTTAAAATATCACAGGAAGGTTAACAATATCACAGGAAGGTTTTTAATATTACAGGAAGGTTTAAAATATCAAATAAAGGTATACAATTTTACAGGAAGGTATACAATATTACAGGAAGGTATACAATATCACAGGAAGGTATACATTATCACAGGAAGGTTTACAGTATTTTAGAAGGTTTACAATATTACAGGAAGGTTTACAATATCACAGGAAGGTATGCAATATTACAAGAAGGTATTCAATATCACAGAAAGGTTTAAAATATCACAGGAAGGTATACAATATCACAGGAAGGTATACAATATTACAGGAAGGTTTACAGTATTACAGAAGGTTTACAATATCACAGGAAGGTTTACAATATCACAGGAAGGTTTACAATATCACAGGAAAGTTTACAATATTACAGGAAGGTTTACAATATCACAGGAAGGTTTACAATAAGGTTTACAATATTACAGGAAGGTTTACAATATTACAGGAAGGTTTACAATATCTCAGGAAGGTATGCAATATTACAGGAAGGTATACAATATTACAGGAAGGTTTACAGTATTATAGAAGGTTTACAATATCACAGGAAGGTTTACAATATCACAGGAAGGTATACAATATCACAGGAAGGTATACAATATAACAGGAAGGTTTACAGTATTACAGAAGGTTTACAATATCACAGGAAGGTTTACAATATAACAGGAAAGTTTACAATATTACAGGAAGGTTTACAATATCACAGGAAGGTTTACAATAAGGTTTACAATATTACAGGAAGGTTTACAAAATTACAGGAAGGTTTACACAGGAAGGTTTACAATATCACAGGAAGGTTTACAATATCTCAGGAAGGTATGCAATATTACAGGAAGGTATACAATATTACAGGAAGGTTTACAGTATTATAGAAGGTTTACAATATCACAGGAAGGTTTACAATATCACAGGAAGGTATGCAATATCACAGGAAGGTATACAATATTACAGGAAGGTTTACAGTATTATAGAGGTTTACAATATCACAGGAAGGTTTACAATATTATAGAAAGGTTTACAATATCACAGGATGGTTTACAGTATCACATAAAAGTTTACAATATCACAGGAAGGTATACATTATCACAGAAAGGTTTACAATATCACAGGAAGGTATACAGTATCACAGAAAGGTTTACAATATCACAGGAAGGTATACATTATCACAGAAAGGTTTACAATATCACAGGAAGGTACACAGTATCACAGAAAGGTTTACAATATCACAGGAAGGTATACATTATCACAGAAAGGTTTACAATATCACAGGAAGGTATACATTATCACAGGAAGGTATACAATATCACAGGAAGGTATACAGTATCACAGAAAGGTTTACAATATCACAGGAAGGTTTATAATAACACAGGAAGGTATACAATATCACAGAAAGGTTTACAATATCACAGAAAGGTTTACAATAACGCACAGAAAGGTTTACCATATCACAGAAAGGTTTATGGTAGTTATCGTAGGAAGAAGGTTTGCGATATCACAGATTCAAAGAAAGATTTACAGTATCACAAAAAGTTATACAATATCATAGTTATGTCACAGGAAGGTGTATAATTGTTCATTAATTAAAACTTAATTAATTTTGTTTTTTGTTCTTATTTTTCCAGGAAATATTGCAAGTCCTGGTGATGCTTCATTGAAATATGAAATACAGAAAAAGCTTGGATCAGGGTATGAAATACATTATATAAATATTGCTTTTGTTAGAATGGAATATTGAGAATTGTTTGACAAAAGGACCATGATTTCTCCAGTTGATAACTGCAATCAGGGGAACACATTCATCAATATTCACCTCTACCAGGCTTTTTTCTTTTATTGTAAAGAACATCATAGATATTATTATGTTCCAGAGCTTCTATTACTACATGTAGTCAGCCAATCTGTGTATTGTAGAATTACCATGACAACAGTAGTTGAAGATGTATAGAAACAAACTTTACTTACCTTTAGACTTCAGGTTTGGAATTTGGGATTACTTTAAACTATATACACATGTGTAATGGTCATTTACGGTCCAATACAAATTTGTAAAAAGTTAAGTCAAAAAAATAAATGTGTCAGAAATGCCAGAAAACACCATTTTTATTAACCACAAAAACATAATCTATTGTTCTCAAATTCTTGACACAAAATATCATATTATTGTATGATTTTATACAACTTAAATTCCCTTGTAATGTTGAATTTTTAGCTCACCTGAGCTGAAACCTACAATATTCTAATATACATGCCTATACAAAAAGTTAATAGTTTTCAAGATAATAAATAATTTTAGTATTCCTATGTTAATATGACCTTGACCTTTGAACATATGACCTTGAACCATATATCAAAATGATCGTCATGTCAATATTTACAATATTCAAATATACATGCCTATACATAATGAACTTATTCATTGCATTACAGTTACTTCATGCATATTATATAAGCTACTTATAAATGAAAAGTGAGTGGATATATTTCTGATTAAGTTTTGTGGGAGTTCTTAACTTGAGGAAACTTTTAAAGTTTCTGTACTTAATATATTGTCTATTGCACTTTGCAAACAATATTGGACACATCTTTAGGTGAGCGTTAAAACCCATGGGCGTCTTGTTAATGTAACTCCTCAGATATTTTTCATTTGTTATTAAAGATATGGTCCTTCTAAGTTTCAGACAAAGCTAATAATTCCATTCCATTGTCAAGTGTCTGGAAAAAATTTGACATTTAACATTTTGAAAATTTTGGGTGTCCCAATATTTAGAGTGTCTGAGATGTTTAACTACTGAAGTAAGGTCCAGGATCTTTCGAATAATTTTAAGATACTATCAACAATGGCATTCACATATATTAACTGTTTTCACATAAAACACCAGTACCTATTGTATTATTTATTTAATTTATATGCTTTTAGTAGAAAGTTTTGAAACTACATAATAATCCATGTAGGTTTTTTGATGTAGAAATATCAATTATTTTGAGAATTTTGATGTTCCTGGCAGTGTGCAAAATTACTGTGGTCCCGATGGCCCGAGGCTATTAACTTTTTGCTCGGGTCACCAACTACATAGAGTTCCAAGTCCAGTTGGCTCTTTCGTTTAACAAGCGGTTCTCCTATAGCAGCGGATTTTCCTCAAAATGCCTAAATTTAGGGTACATGTAGTTTGTTTCAGTATAACAAGAAACCTACATTAATGAACAGTACTTTACACTAGTACAATAGACAATATAGAAAAGCAGCGAAATTTAAAACGTTTTAAATGTCACTGAGAAAAGATAAAACAATACAGCTAATATGAGGTTAATTGCCAAAATTAAAGCGACACGCAAACTTCCATATTTCAGGGCCATTAACTTTTCATTTGGGCTACCAACTTTTAAAAGTTAGGGGCCCTGTTGACCAACATGTCTTTCTGGCTAATTTCATACACTGGTTCCTGGATATTTTGGTTATTTTGTTAAGATTGTTTTATAATTAAATGAATTGGGTTTATATATATATATATATATATATAATATAATTCTTCATACAGGTTACTAATAGCCATTTAATAAATTCTATAACATTGATCACTTGGGCAATTAGTACATTATGCATGTTAAATTGATCACTTGGGCAATTAGTACATTATGCTTGTGAACAGGCATATTAAATCAAGTGTTTATTTTTATTTTATTTTTATTTTTATTTTTCAGAGCCTCTGGAAATGTATGTTTAGCCAGGCCAAAAACATCCACTGATGTAGTGGCTATTAAAATGATGGATTTAACCAACCAGCCAAAGAAAGAATTGCTGATTACAGAAATAGAAGTAATGAAAACATACAGACATCCAAATATTGTAAATTTTCTAGATTGTTATTATCTAGAACCTAAGAGTGAATTATGGGTAGTGATGGAATATTTAGATGGCGGAGCATTGACTGATGTTGTCACGGAAACAATAATGAATGAAGGACAAATTGCTGCTGTTTCTAGAGAATGTTTACAAGCTTTGGAATATCTACATAAACAAAGTATTATCCATAGAGATATTAAAAGTGACAATGTTTTACTGGGTATGAATGGTGCTGTTAAATTAACTGACTTTGGATTTTGTGCACAGCTTAGTGGTGAGCAGTCAAAGAGACAGACAATGGTTGGAACACCATATTGGATGGCACCAGAAGTAGTATCAAGGTCAGTAATTGAGCATAAGGCAAAGATAAACTACCACAATTATAAATCTCTTCACTTTTACCAGAGCTAGATGAGCTACCATAATAATCAACAATCTGGCTTATTTTTCAGATAAACTGTGATAATATAGCTGTAATGAAAACTTAATTAAGCATTATTGTGCTGTTATTTGAATCTTTAACCAAAGGAAAACTATGCCTCCTTCCTGGAACTACAAAAGGGCAAACACATGGAATAATTACCTTGTAATGTATTTCTCATTTATCTAAAGTTTTGGTGAAAATAAAATAATTATTTTCGTCAAAATAAAATATGCTTTAGTTTTAGTTTTATCAAGGTTAGGTAGCATACTTCATAAAGTCTTGATTAGACAAAATATTGAGCAGTCAAATGTTCTGCATATTTAAAACTTAGAAGTCTTTTGTAGACATGTCTGATTTAAATTTTATAGATAGTACTTTGTAATATTGCCTAGATGAGGGCTTCTGAGGTTTGCACAAAACAACCTGACTTGATTGATAATTGCACTATATTATATAATTATCAGTGTTAGGTTTTAGCCACACAGTTCTTTTTCTATGTTAGGACTGCATTAGTAAACACAGACCCATAAAAAAAAATGAATCCAACAACCCTGGTTTTCTTGAAAAAGACAAAAACTTCCTGTAAAATATCAAAAATATGATCATCTTTTTCTTAATCTTAATTTACTTACATGTAGTTGACATGTTTATGGATAGCATCTATATCCCTTTTCCTTTTCATCTCAATTTGAGCATAGTAAGTCCATTGTACTAAAAGATTTAGTTGCTTAACTTGATGAAATCTATTAAATTGATCTTATACTTGAAACAATAGGTTATTTTTAGGGTCTTGGATTACTAGATTGCTGTCACTACACTAAGTTATACTGTATACATGAAGCAAACATTTAGATGGCCATTGTAGCTTCATCAGTTAATGTTTCAGTGAATCTAGACAGCATTAGATAGACCAATTATTATCCTGTATTTACGACTTTATCTTCTCACTCGTCATGACAAGAACATATTAAACTTGAAATAAATCATGTTCAGTCACCAGTCAGTATCTCCATTTAAATCCAAAAGATCAGTTAATTGTTTAACCTGTGATTTATTTAACAATTGAACTGTTTTAAATAATGTTCATTGTCAATATGAATGCAAAAACTTTGCAAGCAAACTGAATGACGCGCATATTTTCGTTAAATATTTTTAAAAAAAATTATTCATTGATTTTAAGACTAAAAAATTCCCATTTATAACACATGCACACAGGTAGGAGTCCAGTAGACACAACAGCCACAAAGAATGTGCACCTGCAATTTAGACAGAGAACATTATTTTCAACTGAAATAAAGTCCACAAATAACAACACATTTATGTTACTGATATTTAAAATTTTATTATTATTTTCTTTCTAATATTCTCAAAAAAAAACATTATGTTAAAATCCCGTTCTTATAAAATCTTATAAATGCGCTTTTTAATTGTGTCATTCCGTTTGTGTACTTATGATATCGTAGATCCCGATTGGGATTTTCATTTTATATGTATTCATACACGGATGACAAGGTCTTTGTCCTTCATAGTCTATATAAATGCAATGGCCATTAAGCTTAGAGATATGGGAATTTCATATGGCAAATGAAAATATATATGTATAATCATTCTAACAATGTATGATATTTTTAAATGTAACATTGGTTCACTGTTAAATTTTATAAAAAAAAATCAAAGAAGTTTTAAATTTGTTGCAATATTTTCTGTTTTTCTCTATATTTAACTGTTGTTACAATTATATATTATTTGTATTTTACAGAAAACACTATGGGAAGAAAGTTGATGTGTGGAGTTTAGGAATCATGATTATCGAGATGCTTGAAGGTGAACCACCATATTTAAATGAAACTCCGTTAAAGGCCATATATAGAATTGCTACAAAAGGAAAACCTGATATCAAAGATGCACATAAATTATCTCCAGAGCTGAAGAGTTTCATTGACAGATGTTTGGAGGTAGATGTTGACAAACGAGCAGATGCCACAGAATTACTTAAACATCCACTGCTGAACAAGTGTAAACCACTTCTGTCACTAAAACCACTCATTCAGGCAGCTAAACAAGCCACTGGTCACTGAGACACAACGTAAACTGATTTATAATTATTTGTAAATTATTAAATTTTTGTATTATTCTTGTATATGAGGCTCCCAAGGGGTCAGATTCTATAAGACTGGACCGGTTTGAGTGTATGAAAACTTTTTTACCATTTTTACTTATTACAGCATTATTTGCCACATATAAAGGACCAATTAAACCCAAACTTGATATAAAGAAATAGATGTTTAACTATTAAACATAACTAATATGTTATTCATTGAGTTTCACATTGACCTTTTTATGTTTTATGCAGATAATGCAAAGCCATTTGATATACATTTACAAAGCAAGATTTCTAACATGTTTAAATCATGTCTAGCAATACTGTTTGAAATAGGAATGCAAAAAAGCGATAGTTAAGCAATACAGAACATATTGGGCTTTCCTGATACTTAGTAAACAAAGTTATGTTTATAATTTTAAATTCCAAATATATTATGTTCTGTGCTGTATCAGTTAAGGATTGAAAAACCTTGCTTTGTATAGTAATTTTATTAGTGGCAAAAAATATTATAGTAAACAAATATAAAACTCCATTACCCATCTATATAACAGATGTAGCTATATACAAAATGTATGTTCTAATAAGGGAAATCTTACCAGTTGCTTGAATGTTTGTGTTATTTGTCTTGCATTTAACAATAAAACTGCCTAAAATGTGCTTCCAATCACAAAAAGTTTAAGGGGAAAGACTGAAAAGGTTTATCACCTTTAGGTAAACAAGTAATTATCCCTTGACACTGAAAAATAAATAGTTCTCCAGTTTGAAAACCTTGAAAACACCAAGGCGTTCAGGTGTCTCTTGACAACTTGTTGTGTTCTATATCTGTAACCTAACACCAAGATGTTCAGGTGTCTCTTGACAACTTGTTATGTTTTCTATCTGTGGCCTAACACCAAGACATTCAGGTGTCTCTTGACAACTTCTCTATCTGTGACATCACATGTGTTTCTTGACAGCTTGACTGTTTAACTGCCTGTTACATCACAACCAGCTGTTCATGTGTTTCTTGACAGCTTGACTGTTTAACTCAGTCAGGTGTTCAGGTGTTCCTTCAAGCTTGACCGTTTAGCTGTCTATTACATCACAATCAGCTGTTCAGGTGTTTCTTGACAGCTTGACTGTTTAACTCAGTCAGGAGTTCAGGTGTTCCTTGACAGCTTGACTGTTTAACTGTCTATTACATCACAACCAGCTGTTCAGGTGTTCCTTGACAGCTTGACTGTTTAACTCAGTCATGTGTTCAGGTGTTCTTTCACAGCTTGGCTGTTTAACTGTCTATAACATCACAGCTGGTTATGTGTTCCTTAGCCAGTTGATCGATTCTCTCTCTATGACATCACCACCAGCTGATCATGATCAGGTGTTACTTGACAACTTGTTCACTATTTATTACATCACAATTTTATTTGACAATTATTTTTGGTCTGTTGATAATACGGCTGACTTTTCAAATATTTCTTGACAGATTGACCAGTTCTCTTTTTTTTGCATCAAAAACCAACTGTTCAAATGTTATTTGTCAGTTTAATTGGTTCTCTATATATAGATATATATCAGCTGTTCATGTGTCCCTTGATAATTTTACTCTTAAATTCATTGTCATCACATCAAGCTGTTTGTGTTGTTTTTCAATGTTAATTTTGGTCCAGTTACTTATGAAATAAATAATTGACAATTCTTCTTTTTTAATAGATATTGATTTTAATTTCTCTCCATTTTGTACCATTTTTCATTTAGGCTAAAGTTAAACTAATTATACATGGTGGTAAGCTGTAATACATGATTATATCAACTAAAAATCTAGTTTAATTTTAGATAATATCAAAATGTTATTTGTAAGATGAATTTAAATGAGGTTTTTAAAATAATTATACTTAAAATGGTTATTTAAAATGTTCATTGGTAATGCCTTAACACAAAGTTTTTAATTCTTTCTAAACATTGATTGTTTAATTTGTAAAAATCTTCTTGAATGTATATAATTTTAAAAAGAAAAGTTCTGCAGTAATGTTTTGTATATAAGGATATACAAGAGGCATGTAAATATATGTTATATATATATTTTGGTATTGATATGGACAAGGGTCACATTTATAATTTTAGTGATTTTACATCACAGATGTGTATACTTTTGTATTATCTCCCATTACCTATTTGGTTAAGTTATGTCTTAAAAGAAGTGTTGATCGGATTTATCAAATTTATCAAATACAAAGTTTTGCTGGATTAGTTATTGTCAGTGAGAATTTCAGAAGTTTCTTTTTTTTTTTAAATTTCATATACAGCATGTTTTAATTTTAAAAGCCTGTTTTTTAAATGCTTTACAATGTATATTAACTGCTTAAAACTGTATTAATATAAATAGACACAAATCAAAAACTGTCAACCAACAGTATTGGATCTACATATATTATCACTTAAGGAAATACAAAGTTCTATCTTATAAATAAGAATCTTTAATCTTTAATATGACTTTGTTTCATAAGGACTTTTTTCTGTTTTTCTAAGTATTAATACTTTATCTCAAGTAGTTCTGACTAATAGTTACTCTCCATTGTTTTGGCAGAACTTTATTTTATTTTACAGTAAATGGGGAAAAATTCCTTATAGTAGAAATGATTTTAACACAACTGTTTCATTGGCAGTCTTTTGGGGAATTAGTTAGGGTTTAGGGTTACCCTATTGGCTTTGATGGGTCACTTGTTTCAGATTTAACACAACTGTTTCATTGGCAGTCTAGCGGGGTTTAGGGTTACCCTATTGGCTTTGATGGGTCACTTGTTCCAGATTTAACACAATTGTTCATCAAAGTTTATTAACTATAAAATCTTGATGATTAATTAAATGTCAAGGTCCTTTGTATTGATTTATGTTGCTTTAAACACCTTTTCAGCATAAAAAGTAATTCTGTAAGATAGTTTAAGTTCTAATTTTGTTATTGATTACATTATAAGCCTTTGTGAGCTTTGATTTTAGTGTTTTGGGTTTCAGATTGATAAAATCTCAACTTATAGACTACAATGTTCTCCAACTAAAAGAGAAATAACTTTAGAGGAAATTCCTTAAAACATTTGAATTTTATCCATACACCTCATGTTTGTAAATATTTATCATATGTTTGCATGTATATTTACATGTATATTTACATGTGTATATATGAATATCGGTTCATGATTTTATAATCTTGTTTTTTGTATATTTTATGAGGCTTTTTCTTTGTTATTATTTTTATGACAACATTCCTTGTTAGTCTTTTTAAAAATTATATTTGAGAGTTATGTGATATTTGTCTTTAAATGTTTTTCCATTAAAGGGAAATCTTTTTTTCAACACATTTATTTCTCTACACATACATTTTTGGAGAATTGTTACATAATGTTACAGTATATATATATATTTATATGCTAAATTTAAGATCTATTCAACTTGAACAGTCTGAACAAACTAGGTTTTAGATTAAAATCATTTGAATTCTTAATAGATTTGTTTGTTGTCATATGAACCAGGTAGAGATAATCATTTCTAAGCTATGACAAACATTTGTTCTTTAACTTGTGAAAATAAACTACAATACAGTCTATGTGTATTTCTTATCATTTAGTAACTCAGTCAAACAGATGGTATTTATTTGATTATATGATAATTAGAACCTAGAATACAAAACTTAACCATTACATGTACTTGTAGTGAGTTAAGTAATAGTTCTTCTGATGTTAAACAAACACCAATCGTTATCTGTCACAACTGGCTACAAATCTTCTGTTTTAAGTACTCTATGTATTATTTAAACTGATTCAGTGATTGACGTAGATGTAACTGATATGTTGGCAATGATTATCAAAAAGAAAATTTTGAAATTTATTTCTACAAAACTTTATATTTAATTTTATAAATCAATAAAAATCAGTTTGTCAAAACAAACTTAAAATAGACATTTTTGTATATATTGTCTGTTTTGGCATTATGCATAATATTTTATTTGTAAAACAAAATACTTCCTCAGAATATCTAGGCATATACAATATATTTTATAAATCTTTCTGAATTAAGTCATGAAGTATGTATTTCCTGTACTGATTTTACTGTTACTGTTACAGTAATACTGTTTCCTGGTATGTACATATATGTAATAGTTCATGATAAATTAATAGATCAGGTTATGATGGAGTAGCGATTTTTTACCTAAAACAGTGACATTCCCTAGTCATGCCATTTATATGGCATTAAATGTTACATGACACATAACACAAGTAGTAACATCGCATATCATCTAGTAAAATAATTATAATTAATTTTAAACAAGATAAAAATAAAAAGATAATATTATAAATAAAAAAAACTGATGGTTTTTGTGTTTCACATCTGTTGTATGATTTTTTGGCAATAACTGATATGCATTAATCTAGCAGTCGGCCACACAGAGATGTTTGAAGTGTGTGTGTGTGTGTGTGTGTGTGTGTGTTAACAAAAATGTATGTACTGGTAATCTCATTCCACAATTAGCTTTTTTGTAATTTTATGCATCACACAGAACTGAATTTATGTACAATATGATTATAGTATTCTATTTTTATAAACGGCTTTTGTTTTGATTGTAATTTACTGGAATTACATTGTATTTTTGTATAATTTTGCACCTCATCTCATGATATAAAATTACTACTAATAATTTTATAATTTAGTTTCTTTTGTTTTTTTTACGAGTCTTGTTTCATAACTCCTATTTCAGAATTTATATTTTGAAAATATGGCTTTAGGTTTTGCCTATTTAATAATCTTTAAGATTAAACGGAATATATTTATTAAAACTACTATCTTTTTGGTGATATTGATGATTTAGTTAATATAAAACCGGAAGTTGTTTAGATTTAGATTGGAAATACGGAACATGCCTGTAACGATCTAATAGTTGTTAGAAATTAATGAAAGAGGCAGTGAAATGAAAATGATGTACAGTAAAACAGCATTAGTCTTCTCCACTTGTTTATGAATATTCAGACAGATTTTTTTATGATGATGGGTGGATTTGTTGTGTTTTATAGCCCAGTCAGAATCTATTCACAACTCAAATCAGATCTCGGATGGTTGACTATACCGGAGAACCAAGAGAAATTTTACAGTAGCCGACAAGCAAACATTCTGACACTAGATCTTCCATTGTGGTATAGGAACTTATAATGATGGAAGACGCTGTAGTCTGTATGTGTGTACAAAAGCCGACAAGAATGTTTGACACTAGATCTTCCATTGTGGTATAGGAACTTATAATGATGGAAGACGCTGTAGTCTGTATGTGTGTACAAAAGCCGACAAGCAAACATTCTGACACTAGATCTTCCATTGTGGTATAGGAACTTATAATGATGGAAGACGCTGTAGTCTGTATGTGTGTACTTTTGACAACTTTGCCATTTTTATTCCATTTTTAGAAGTATATATATATATATATATATATATATATATATATATATATATATATATATATATATATATATATATACCTTGAGACGGTAATATTGTTGCTCATGTACATATTGCCGCCAACTACATTAACTCATTGAGTATCTTTACTGATAGTACATGCAGTCGCCAATCGGTGCATATTGACGCCGCTGGGACAAAATGTCTGCAAGTTCAACATATTAACGCCTTATCCTGTAAATGCAGTTCGTTGCTGCATTTAACATTAAATAAGTAGCGGGTGTTCCGGAAGGGTAAGAACCTCCTGTCTAACTAGTTACACCCATCACGTGCAAAATCAAAGTTGAGAATGAAAGGAACATGGAAATGTAGGAAGTGATATTCTGTATCAGTTTCGACACAGTTCCTTCATACTTAACAATATTGTGATGACGGCCATTAAACTTTTTAATTATTCTTTATTTATTTATTTATTTATTTATTTATTTATTTATTTTATTATTTATGTATTTGTTTTTTTATTTATTTTTGTTTAACCTCCAATACAATGAAATCCAGGTATCTTAACTAATCTTAATATTATAACTGACATTCAGATTACCTAGGAATATTAAAATGGTTTACTTTGTTCGTGTTTTTTAAAAAGGCCATTTTACTACCCCCTGTCCCAAGTTCATAAAAAAATCAAATTGATAGATATGTAGCTCCTTTTGTTTTATTTATATTTAATTACACAACCAGACTTTGTAATTGTTTCATACTTTATCGTATAATCTTTGTATCATATTATATGTTATTACATGTATATAGTATGTTGCCATATGACCATCTCAAAAAAAGTTTTACAAAAAAGAATTCCAGAAAAGTCTGAATTTGTAATCAAACTTAGAAAGTAAATCAAAGTACTAACTATCCAGAGTTGAAATAAAACCTTGGTAGCATTGTCTTAATAGAAAATTGAAAAAAAAAAGAAATGCTAGCTGAAATTTGATTAGAGACAATCGGAAAACATTAAATAACTTTAAATAAAGTGCACAATAAAGTAATTGGTGCCAAACTTTTTATCGAAAAAATATTGATATTTTTCAAAGCCAATGGTCCGTCTTCGCATAAATGTAAGTAACTGAACATTGAAACATATGTCGATAAATTATCATTTGCTGAATTTTCAGTTTACCTTAATGAACATGATGTAATTCTATGACATTACGCAGCATGTTTATGCGTACATACCTATGTGCGTGCGTGTGTCTACATTATTTCTTGATTCTCTGATTTCTCCTCTTAAACTACTGGACATATTTCAATATATTGTATTTAAACCGGTTTGATTAATTTATTCCTGGTGTTACTGCTAGATTTTTTTTCGAAAACAATGATAGATGGGGACATAGGCCATATTTTTCTTTTTGTGAATTTTATTTATTTATTTTATTTATTTATTTTGAATTTTTTATTTATTTTTTTTATAAATGTATCTTGATTTTTTAAGATAATGACATGGGGTCTCCAGGTTTGATGTTGACTCGAAATGTCCTTCAAAATGAATTCTTCAATGTAATGGGTAAGGGTTAGGGTTATGACCCTAACCCTTACTTCTGATGGCTTTGTAATAAAATGACTATTAATTCTTATTTTATTTTTAAATGATCAACAGAGTAAGATCTAATGATATCAGACAACTGCTTTTATTGTTATTGAGTCTAAATATTAGAAATATTTTTGTTATAGAAAGATTAAAAAACAATTAATTGCAAAAATAATCAATATGATTATACCACACACACATACACACACACACACACACACACACATAAATTAAGCTTCATGTGTGTGTGTGTGTGTGTAATTGTCAAAGAATGAGTTGTTCCCCCTTAAACGACATTATCATTATTATTTTATTTTATTTATTTTTTTAATTTTTTTTTCATTATTTTTTTCAATTGTTGAAAGCTTTTAGAAAAAAAAAAATCAATTAAAAAAGATCAACAAGACAGGAACTTGTCATGTGGGACAACATGACAGACGATTTACGACATAGACTTGAAAAAATAAACATTGAAGCAGCCCGCATAGTTACTGGTGCAACAAAATGAAGTAGTATATACCTGTTATTCCAAGAAACCGGTTGGGAATCATTAGAATATAGAAGAAAAAAAACACAGACTTGTACTTTTTTATAAGATGTTTCACGGGCTAACTCCTTCATTCTTATCAGAAGTAATCTTGAAATTCATTTACATAATACTAGATTTGGTCAAAACTTGGAAACTTTTCTGTGCAGAACAAATTTTCTTTACAATTCCTTTTTACCTTCTACAGTCAGAGAAAGGAATAACTTGCCAACAGCTATACGAAACGCTTCTCTTTTCACATTTAAGAATTATCTAAATAAAAAAAATCAAAGTTTCAAAATATTTTAACTGTGGATCTCGTAAATCTCAAATTCTTCATTTTCAATTACGTCTAAAATGTAGTCCTCTAAAACTACATCTTTTCAACAGAAATCTTTCTGAAACGCCTAACTGCAGTTGTGGAACAACAGAAACCACATATCATTTTCTACTAGAATGCCCCTATATAGCCATATACGACAATTGACAAACTTCCTTTCCAGATAAACAAAAACTTGCTTCTTTACGGCTAAAATGCACTCACATGTGACCAAAAAAGATATATTTTTATGTGTTCAGGATTTTATCATAAAATCAAAACGATTTATATGAAGTATTACAGTATAAGATATATTTACGCATAATCCAATTCAAACATCGACTGCTACATTGAATTATTATTGTTGTCCAATATCACAATCAACCCATATGGTAACAAATTAATATTATATTGTTGTATCCTTTATTTTTTTTCTTTCATTTATTTTTCCTTTCCACTTTGTTTAAAAATAATTGGTATTTTTATTTTTAAATACTTATATTAGACTTCCGGATCAAAGTTTGAATTAATAAGCTTCATGGAAACTGGCTTGTATAAGAGTTGCAACTCTTGTTCCAGAATCCATCATGTTTGCTGTTGTATGTATGTTTCATGTATGTGTTATATTTAATAAAATGTTGTTTAAATTTTAAAAAAAAAAATAAAAATTAACTTGTCATGTGCTACTTCACGAATACCTAATTATAAGAAATCTAAATTAAGCTTCATGCGCCACTTTTTCCTAGGTTCGCAAGAAATTCATGTCACCAAACTGATCTCTTGAAACTGATGCAAAAAGTAGTGTTTATACTGATGTTGCAAACTCCACTTACGTATGAAACAGACATCTGCTTCGATAAAAAATATTTTATACTGAAGATTCGGTCAAAATCATTTTATCAAATAACATAAAATGCAAAAGTAAAGTAAAATGTTAAACAAGGTAACTGTGCAAGTCATTAATTATGTAAAAAAACCCAGATTTTTTCAGTATTGTACAATTTACATTCCTGTATTATGCTTTAAAACAAGTACATTCTTAATGGCAAAACAAATAGTTATTCAGCTTGTATATATAAATAAAACTCAAATAATCTAGAATTATAATTTACAACAATTATCAACAATTATCAACAATTTTAAAATATCTCTTGACAATTAGATTTTTAAGTTGTAATGTTGTTTAACATCGCATCAGTAATTTTTTGCGAGTATTATAAATCTCGTAAGAATATTCAAATAACAATTTGCGTTTGCATGATTTGTTCAAGTATGTAATTTGATATACCATAATACTGTGTACTCAGAATTACTTTGTTGAGATGAAAACCAACCCGTCAGTATGCTGGCAATGCGTATCACTTCCCGACTCACATTATACTGACACCATGAACTATGAGGGGTGTAATTAACCATTTGATCGTGTGATGAATGTTTTTCAACAGTCAAAGCTATATATGTGATCGGTAATTGATTGGGGGATTAAAGCAATTATATTCATCGAAAGCCATTAAAACTGTTATTTTTAAATTCTTTGATTAGGACTATGATTTTAAAGCTTGTCATAAGGAATGAAATCCAATATATTTTAGGGATGGTGGTTCTTGACATAAACAAAACTGAGGGGTTAAGCTCCAACAGTATTCATCCTTCTATGGAAATGGCTCCCTCGGTTTTTATTATTCTTTTTCAAATGTCCAAAAAAATGAGAAAGTATGTAGTTTAGGGTTTAAGATCCTAACCGTTGAAAACATATGCATGTATGGTATAGCACCAACCAGCTCCACCTGACCCTGAGGAATTTCCCCATGTGTCTTCTTTCAGTATCATTTTATCACGTAATCCCAAATTTGAAAAAAAATATGTGAATGTCATTTATCCTAGTAAGCTTGAAATATCTATTGTCAACTTTCCTTTTCTTTGCAGCTACATTCCTGATTCTTCTATGTATAGTGTATTTTGTTCATATCTAATACGACGTGAGCTTGTTTCAACAAAGAAGCAAGGTGCTTACAAAAATGGTAACTAAAGAATATTGCAAACCTAGGCTTCAATAAATCATTTTATTTATAGATAAGTATATAGGCGCTGTAACCAAACTTATACAGGAAACATTTTACGTCACATAGTTCCATGATGCTCGGACTTTAGTTATTATGCTTGTCACAACAACAATTAAAGCTTTATAATGTACTTACGCATTAATTAATTATTATAATTAAAACAAACAATCGTACAATCCAGAAGCCAGGGATACAAACCATCTCTGAAGTCGGTTTTGGGTTCTATGAAGATAATCATATCTTCTTTTTAAGTTTTTGATACATGTATTTCTGAAACTTTTTTTAAATATGATGAAACGTCAAGGTCGTTTGCTAGCTATAAACTAAAGTTTTTTCACAGGTAGTATTGATAAATCATTTTTTGTTTGGATCTACTAATTCCAAATGGGTGATTCAGATCCATTTAACCTTTTATCTTCCTAAAGACCTACCTACCAAAAGTCCATTACCTACTTCCCAGTTCTTATATATATATATATATATATATATATATATATATATATATATATATATATATATATATATATATATATATATATATATTACAACCATTTTGATTTATTACACTGTAAGAAATATACCAGCTTGTTAGCTGTTATCTTTCTAATATATCTCGTTGTACGTTATTAAGTATAAACGTATAGCAGACACATAAATCTAGTTAAAACAACGAAGATAAATGAATCTGATTCTACTTTAGTTTAACTATTTTTGTTTTTCGCTATAACTATTTTTTGTTATACGCTATACAAACAGTATTGGTAAAGTTTTGTTTGTTACATTTGGTTGTGTGTTCTAAATTATGTTGCTTATTGCTAAGAACATATTATTTGACTAAAAATTGCTTAATTGAATTAAAACGCAGTGTCAGGTGCAGCATTCCTTTTTTGTTTTACAAAAAGAATATTTGAATTTTGTTATGACTCTTGTAGTAAAAACTAACGGAATTAAGCTTGTTAGTATTGTATATTTATATTGTATATTTAAAGTAATGCTTAATTATTACTCTATACATTGTGCAAGCCTCACCACTAATTTAATTTTGTCAATACTGTGTATTTTTAAGATGTATACATTATAAAAGCCTCATAACACCGCGACTTAATTAAGTTTTGTTCTTGTTTTGTTCTTTTAGTTTATGTATAGACTGTATACATTGTGTAGACTTACTACTCCGGGACCTAATATTTTTTGTTCTGTGCAGATTACAGTTATATTACTGTATACATTATGTAGACTACATCACTTTACTTCAACTTTATATATATATTACAATGAGCAATTTGTAAGTATGTGTTAAAACACATTTCCATGGACAGATACTATAGGCCAGCTTATGATAAAATCTCAACAAAAAATCCTGTCCAACCCTGCTGCTCCACACGCATACACCCGAAAACAAACTCTTTGCTCTTTGTGTATAAACAAACCGGTGTTGGTTTTTGTGTATAAACAAACCCGTGTTGCTCTCTGTGTATAAACAAACCCGTGTTACTCTCTGTGTATAAACAAACCCGTTTTGCTCTTTGTGTATAAACAAACCCGTGTTGCTCTCTGTGTATAAACAAACCCGTGTTGCTCTTTGTGTATAAACAAACCCGTGTTACTCTCTGTGTAAAAACAAACCCGTGTTACTCTCTGTGTATAAACAAACCCGTGTTACTCTCTGTGTATAAACAAACCCGTTTTGCTCTTTGTTTACAAACAAACCCGTGTTGCTCTCTGTGTATAAACAAACCCGTGTTGCTTTCTGTGTATAAACAAACCCGTGTTGCTCTCTGTGTATAAACAAACCCGAGTTGCTCTCTGTATATAAACAGACCCGTGTTGCTCTCTGTGTATAAACAAACCCGTGTTGCTCTCTGTGTATAAACAAACCTGTGTTGCTTTCTGTGTATAAACAAACCCGTGTTGCTTTCTGTGTATAAACAAACCCGTGTTGCTCTCTGTGTATAAACAAACCCGTATTGCTTTCTGTGTATAAACAAACCCGTGTTGCTTTCTGTGTAAAAACAAACCCGTGTTGCTCTCTGTGTATAAACAAACCCAAGTTGCTCTCTGTGTATTAACAAAGCTGTGTTGCTTTCTGTGTATAACCAAACCCGTGATGCTTTCTGTGTATTAACAAACCCGTGTTGCTTTCTGTGTATAACCAAACCCGTGTTGCTCTCTGTGTATAAACAAACCCGTGATGCTTTCTGTGTATTAACAAACCCGTGTTTCTCTTTGTGTATGAACAAACCCGTGTTGCTCTCTGTGTATAACCAAACCCGTGTTGCTCTCTGTGTATAAACAAACCCGTGATGCTTTCTGTGTATTAACAAAACCGTGTTGCTCTTTGTGTATGAACAAACCCGTGTTGCTTTCTGTGTATAACCAAACCCGTGTTGCTCTCTGTGTATAAACAAACCCGTGTTGCACTCTGTGTATAAACAAACCCGTGTTGCTCTCTGTGTATAAACAAACCCGTGTTGCTCTCTGTGTATAAACAAACCCGTGTTGCTCTCTGTGTATAAACAAACCCGTGTTGCTCTCTGTGTATAAACAAACCCGTGTTGCTATCTGTGTATAAAAAAACCCGTTTTGCTCTTTGCGTATAAACAAACCCGTGTTGCTTTCTGTGTATAAACAAACCCGTGTTGCTTTCTGTGTATAAACAAACCCGTGTTGCTCTCTGTGTATAAACAAACCCGAGTTGCTTTCTGTGTATAAACAAACCCGTGTTGCTCTCTGTGTATAAACAAACCCGTGTTGCTCTCTGTTTATAAACAAACCCGTGTTGCTTTCTGTGTATAAACAAACCCGTGTTGCTTTCTGTGTATAAACAAACCCGTGTTGCTTTCTGTGTATAAACAAACCCGTGTTGCTTTTTGTGTATTAACAAACCCGTGTTGCTCTCTGTGTTTAACCAAACCCGTGTTGCTCTCTGTGTATAACCAAACTCGTGTTGCTCTCTGTGTATAAACAAACCCGTGTTGCTCTCTGTGTATTAACAAACCTGTGTTGCTTTCTGTGTATAACCAAACCCGTGATGCTTTCTGTGTATTAACAAAACCGTGTTGCTTTCTGTGTATAACCAAACTCGTGTTGCTCTCTGTGTATAAACAAACCCGTGTTGGTCTTTGTGTATAAACAAACCCGTGTTGCTTTCTGTGTATAACCAAACCCGTGATGCTTTCTGTGTATTAACAAACCCGTGTTGCTTTCTGTGTATTAACAAACCTGTGTTGCTTTCTGTGTATAACCAAACCCGTGATGCTTTCTGTGTATTAACAAACCCGTGTTGGTCTTTGTGTATAACTAAACCCGTGTTGCTTTCCGTGTATAACCAAACCCGTGATGCTTTCTGTGTTCTAAAAACCCGTGTTGGTCTTTGTGTATAAACAAACCCGTGTTGCTCTCTGTGTATAACCAAACCCGTGTTGCTCTCTGTGTATAAACAAACCCGTGTTGCTCTCTGTGTATAAACAAACCCGTGTTACTTTCTGTGTATAACGAAACCCGTGTTGCTCTCTGTGTATAAACAAACCCGTGATGCTTTCTGTGTACTAACAAACCCGTGTTGCTTTCTGTGTATAACCAAATTCGTGTTGCTCTCTGTGTATAAACAAACCCGTGTTGCTCTCTGTGTATAAACAAACCCGTTTTGCTCTTTGTGTATAAACAAACCCGTGTTGCTCTCTGTGTATAAACAAACCCGTGTTGCTTTCTGTGTATAAACAAACCCGTGTTGCTCTCTGTGTATAAACAAACCCGAGTTGCTTTCTGTGTATAAACAAACCCGTGTTGCTCTCTGTGTATAAACAAACCCGTGTTGCTCTCTGTTTATAAACAACCCGTGTTGCTTTCTGTGTATAAACAAACCCGTGTTGCTCTCTGTGTATAAACAAACCCGTGTTGCTTTCTGTGTATAAACAAACCCGTGTTGCTTTCTGTGTATAAACAAACCCGTGTTGCTCTCTGTGTATAAACAAACCCGAGTTGCTTTCTGTGTATCAACAAACCCGTGTTGCTTTCTGTGTATAAACAAACCCGTGTTGCTCTCTGTGTATAAACAAACCCGTGTTGCTCTCTGTGTATAACCAAACTCGTGTTGCTCTCTGTGTATAAACAAACCCGTGTTGCTTTCTGTGTATTAACAAACCTGTGTTGCTTTCTGTGTATAACCAAACCCGTGATGCTTTCTGTGTATTAACAAACCCGTGTTGCTTTCTGTGTATAACCAAACTCGTGTTGCTCTCTGTGTATAAACAAACCCGTGTTGGTCTTTGTGTATTAACAAACCCGTGTTGCTTTCTGTGTATAACCAAGCCCGTGATGCTTTCTGTGTATTAACAAACCCGTGTTGCTTTCTGTGTATTAACAAACCTGTGTTGCTTTCTGTGTATAACCAAACCCGTGATGCTTTCTGTGTATTAACAAACCCGTGTTGGTCTTTGTGTATAACTAAACCCGTGTTGCTTTCCGTGTATAACCAAACCCGTGATGCTTTCTGTGTTCTAAAAAACCCGCGTTGGTCTTTGTGTATAAACAAACCCGTGTTGCTCTCTGTGTATAACCAAACCCGTGTTGCTCTCTGTGTATAAACAAACCCGTGTTGCTCTCTGTGTATAAACAAACCCGTGTTACTTTCTGTGTATAACGAAACCCGTGTTGCTCTCTGTGTATAAACAAACCCGTGATGCTTTCTGTGTACTAACAAACCCATGTTGCTTTCTGTGTATAACCAAATCCGTGTTGCTCTCTGTGTATAAACAAACCCGTGTTGCTCTCTGTGTATAAACAAACCCGTTTTGCTCTTTGTGTATAAACAAACCCGTGTTGCTCTCTGTGTATAAACAAACCCGTGTTGTTTTCTGTGTATAAACAAACCCGTGTTGCTCTCTGTGTATAAACAAACCCGAGTTGCTTTCTGTGTATAAACAAACCCGTGTTGCTCTCTGTGTATAAACAAACCCGTGTTGCTCTCTGTTTATAAACAAACCCGTGTTGCTTTCTGTGTATAAACAAACCCGTGTTGCTCTCTGTGTATAAACAAACCCGTGTTGCTTTCTGTGTATAAACAAACCCGTGTTGCTTTCTGTGTATAAACAAACCCGTGTTGCTCTCTGTGTATAAACAAACCCGAGTTGCTTTCTGTGTATTAACAAACCTGTGTTGCTTTCTGTGTATAACCAAACCCGAGATGCTTTCTGTGTATTAACAATCCCGTGTTGCTTTCTGTGTATAAAGAAACCCGTGTTGCTCTCTGTGTATAAACAAACCCGAGTTGCTTTCTGTGTATTAACAAACCTGTGTTGCTTTCTGTGTATAACCAAACCCGTGATGCTTTCTGTGAATTAACAAACCCGTGTTGCTCTCTGTGTATAAACAAACCCGTGTTACTTTCTGTGTATAAACAAACCAGTGTTGCTCTCTGTGTATAAACAAACCCGTGTTGCTCTCTGTGTATAAACAAACCCGTGTTGCTCTCTGTGTATAAACAAACCCGTGTTACTCTCTGTGTATAAACAAACCCGTGTTGCTCTCTGAGTATAAACAAACCCGTGTTGCTCTCTGTGTGTAAACAAACCCGTGTTGCTCTCTGTGTATAAACAAACCCGTGTTACTCTCTGTGTATAAACAAAACCGTGTTGCTCTCTGTGTATAAACAAACCCGTGTTGCTCTCTGTGTATAAAAAAACCCGTTATGCGCTTTGCGTATAAACAAACCCGTGTTGCTCTCTGTGTATAAACAAACCCGTGTTGCTTTCTGTGTATAAACGAACCCGTGTTGCTCTCTGTGTATAAACAAACCCGAGTTGCTTTCTGTGTATAAACAAACCCGTGTTGCTCTCTGTGTATAAACAAACCCGTGTTGCTCTCTGTTTATAAACAAACCCGTGTTGCTTTCTGTGTATAAACAAACCCGTGTTGCTTTTTGTGTATTAACAAACCCGTGATGCTTTCTGTGTATTAACAAACCTGTGTTGCTTTCTGTGTATAACCAAACCCGTGATGCTTTTTGTGTATAAACAAACCCGTGTTGCTTTCTGTGTATAAACAAACCCGTGTTGCTCTCTGTGTATAACCAAACCCGTGTTGCTCTCTGTGTATAACCAAACTCGTGTTGCTCTCTGTGTATAAACAAACCCGTGTTGCTTTCTGTGTATTAACAAACCTGTGTTGCTTTCTGTGTATAACCAAACCCGTGATGCTTTCTGTGTATTAACAAACCCGTGTTGCTTTCTGTGTATAACCAAAATCGTGTTGCTCTCTGTGTATAAACAAACCCGTGTTGGTCTTTGTGTATAAACAAACCCGTGATGCTTTCTGTGTATTAACAACCCTGTGTTGCTTTCTGTGTATAACCAAACCCGTGATGCTTTTTGTGTATAAACAAACCCGTGTTGCATTCTGTGTATAAACAAACCCGTGTTGCTCTCTGTGTATAACCAAACCCGTGTTGCTCTCTGTGTATAACCAAACCCGTGATGCTTTCTGTGTATTAACAAACCCGTGTTGCTTTCTGTGTATTATCAAACCTGTGTTGCTTTCTGTGTATAACCAAACCCGTGATACTTTCTGTGTATTAACAAACCCGTGTAGGTCTTTGTGTATAACTAAACCCGTGTTGCTTTCTATGTATAACCAAACCCGTGATGCTTTCTGTGTACTAAAAAACCCGTGTTGGTCTTTGTGTATAAACAAACCCGTGTTGCCATCTGTGTATAACCAAACCCGTGTTGCTCTCTGTGTATAAACAAACCCGTGTTGCTCTCTGTGTATAAACAAACCCGTGTTACTTTCTGTGTATAACCAAACCTGTGTTGCTCTCTGTGTATAAACAAACCCGTGATGCTTTCTGTGTACTAACAAACCCGTGTTGCTTTCTGTGTATAACCAAATCCGTGTTGCTCTCTGTTTATAAACAAACCCGTGTTGCTTTATGTGTATAAACAAACCCGTGTTGCTCTCTGTGTATAAACAACCCGTGTTGCTTTCTGTGTATAAACAAACCCGTGTTGCTTTCTGTGTATAAACAAACCCGTGTTGCTCTCTGTGTATAAACAAACCCGAGTTGCTTTCTGTGTATTAACAAACCTGTGTTGCTTTCTGTGTATAAACAAACCCGTGATGCTTTCTGTGTATTAACAAACCCGTGTTGCTTTCTGTGTATTACCAAATCCGTGTTGCTCTCTGTGTATAAACAAACCAGTGATGCTTTCTGTGTATTAACAAACCCGTGTTTGTCTTTGTGTATAAACAAACCCGTGTTGCTTTCTGTGTATAAACAAACCCGTGTTGCTTTCTGTGTATAAACAAACCTGTGTTGCTTTCTGTGTATAAACAAACCCGTGATGCTTTCTGTGTATTAACAAACCCGTGTTGGTCTTTGTGTAAAAATAAACCCGTATTGCTCTTTGTGTATAAACAAACCCGTGTTGGTCTTTGTGTATAAACAAACTCGTGTTGCTTTCTGTTTATTAACAAACCCGTGTTGGTTTTTGTGTATAAACAAACCCGTAATGCTTTCTGTGTATAGACAAACCCGTGTTGCTTTCTGTGTATAGACAAACCCGTGTTGCTTTCTGTGTATAACCAAACTCGTGATGTTTTCTGTGTACTAACAAACCCGTGTTGGTCTTTATGTAAAAATAAACCCGTATTGCTCTTTGTGTATAAACAAACCCGTGTTGGTCTTTGTGTATAAACAAACTCGTGTTGCTTTCTGTTTATTAACAAACCCGTTTTGGTTTTTGTGTATAAACAAACCCGTGATGCTTTCTGTGTATAAACAAACCCGTGTAGGTCTTTGTGTATAACTAAACCCGTGTTGCTTTCTGTGTACTAAAAAACCCGTGTTGGTCTTTGTGTATAAACAAACCCGTGATGCTTTCTGTGTATAAACAAACCCGTGTAGGTCTTTGTGTATAAACAAACCCGTGTTGCTTTCTGTGTATAAACAAACCCGTGTTACTTTCTGTGTATAACCAAACCCGTGTTGCTCTCTGTGTATAAACAAACCCGTGATGCTTTCTGTGTACTAACAAACCCGTGTTGCTTTCTGTGTATAACCAAACCCGTGTTGCTCTCTGTGTATAAAACAAACCCGTGTTGCTCTCTGTGTATAAACAAACCCGTTTTGCTCTTTGTGTATAAACAAACCCGTGATGCTTTCTGTGTATTAACAAACCTGTGTTGCTTTCTGTGTATAACCAAACCCGTGATGCTTTTTGTGTATAAACAAACCCGTGTTGCATTCTGTGTATAAACAAACCCGTGTTGCTCTCTGTGTATAACCAAACCCGTGTTGCTCTCTGTGTATAACCAAACCCGTGATGCTTTCTGTGTATTAACAAACCCGTGTTGCTTTCTGTGTATTATCAAACCTGTGTTGCTTTCTGTGTATAACCAAACCCGTGATACTTTCTGTGTATTAACAAACCCGTGTAGGTCTTTGTGTATAACTAAACCCGTGTTGCTTTCTATGTATAACCAAACCCGTGATGCTTTCTGTGTACTAAAAACCCGTGTTGGTCTTTGTGTATAAACAAACCCGTGTTGCCATCTGTGTATAACCAAACCCGTGTTGCTCTCTGTGTATAAACAAACCCGTGTTGCTCTCTGTGTATAAACAAACCCGTGTTACTTTCTGTGTATAACCAAACCTGTGTTGCTCTCTGTGTATAAACAAACCCGTGATGCTTTCTGTGTACTAACAAACCCGTGTTTGCTTTCTGTGTATAACCAAATCCGTGTTGCTCTCTGTGTATAAACAAACCCGTGTTGCTCTCTGTGTATAAACAAACCCGTGTTACTCTCTGTGTAAAAACAAACCCGTGTTGCTCTCTGTGTATAAACAAACCCGTGTTGCTCTCTGTTTATAAACAAACCCGTGTTGCTTTATGTGTATAAACAAACCCGTGTTGCTCTCTGTGTATAAACAAACCCGTGTTGCTTTCTGTGTATAAACAAACCCGTGTTGCTTTCTGTGTATAAAACAAACCCGTGTTGCTCTCTGTGTATAAACAAACCCGAGTTGTTTTCTGTGTATTAACAAACCTGTGTTGCTTTCTGTGTATAACCAAACCCGTGATGCTTTCTGTGTATTAACAAACCCGTGTTGCTTTCTGTGTATTACCAAACCCGTGTTGCTCTCTGTGTATAAACAAACCAGTGATGCTTTTCTGTGTATTAACAAACCCGTGTTGGTCTTTTTGTATAAACAAACCCGTGTTGCTTTCTGTGTATAAACAAACCCGTGGTTGCTTTCTGTGTATAAACAAACCTGTGTTGCTTTCTGTGTATAAACAAACCCGTGATGCTTTCTGTGTATTAACAAACCCGTGTTGGTCTTTGTGTAAAAATAAACCCGTATTGCTCTTTGTGTATAAACAAACCCGTGTTGGTCTTTGTGTATAAACAAACTCGTGTTGCTTTCTGTTTATTAACAAACCCGTGTTGGTTTTTGTGTATAAACAAACCCGTAATGCTTTCTGTGTATAGACAACCCGTGTTGCTTTCTGTGTATAGACAAACCCGTGTTGCTTTCTGTGTATAACCAAACTCGTGATGTTTTCTGTGTACTAACAAACCCGTGTTGGTCTTTATGTAAAAATAAACCCGTATTGCTCTTTGTGTATAAACAAACCCGTGTTGGTCTTTGTGTATAAACAAACTCGTGTTGCTTTCTGTTTATTAACAAACCCGTTTTGGTTTTTGTGTATAAACAAACCCGTGATGCTTTCTGTGTATAAACAAACCCGTGTAGGTCTTTGTGTATAACTAAACCCGTGTTGCTTTCTGTGTATAACCAAACCCGTGATGCTTTCTGTGTACTAAAAAACCCGTGTTGGTCTTTGTGTATAAACAAACCCGTGTTGGTCTCTGTGTATAACCAAACCCGTGTTGCTCTCTGTGTATAAACAAACCCGTGTTGCTCTCTGTGTATAAACAAACCCGTGTTACTTTCTGTGTATAACCAAACCCGTGTTGCTCTCTGTGTATAAACAAACCCGTGATGCTTTCTGTGTACTAACAAACCCGTGTTGCTTTCTGTGTATAACCAAACCCGTGTTGCTCTCTGTGTATAAACAAACCCGTGTTACTCTCTGTGTATAAACAAACCCGTTTTGCTCTTTGTGTATAAACAAACACGTGTTGCTCTCTGTGTATAAACAAATCCGTGTTGCTTTTTGTGTATAAACAAACCCGTGTTGCTTTCTGTGTATAAACAAACCCGAGTTGCTTTCTGTGTATAAACAAACCTGTGTTGCTCTCTGTGTATAAACAAACCCGTGTTGCTCTCTGTTTATAAACAAACTCGTGTTGCTTTCTGTGTATAAACAAACCCGTATTGCTCTCTGTGTATAAACAAACCCGTGTTGCTTTCTGTGTATAAACAAACCCGTGTTGCTTTCTGTGTATAAACAAACCCGTGTTGCTCTCTGTGTATAAATAAACCCGAGTTGCTTTCTGTGTATTAACAAACCCGTGATGCTTTCTGTGTATTAACAAACCCGTGTTGGTCTTTGTGTAAAAATAAACCCGTATTGCTCTTTGTGTATAAACAAACCCGTTTTGGTCTTTGTGTATAAACAAACCCGTGTTGCTCTCTGTGTATAAACAAACCAGTGATGCTTTCTGTGTATTAACAAACCCGTGTTGGTCTTTGTGTATAAACAAACCCGTGTTGCTTTCTGTGTATTAACAAACCCGTGTTGCTTTCTGTGTATAAACAAACCTGTGTTGCTTTCTGTGTATAAACAAACCCGTGATGCTTTCTGTGTATTAACAAACCCGTGTTGGTCTTTGTGTAAAAATAAACCCCGTATTGCTCTTTGTGTATAAACAAACCCGTGTTGGTCTTTGTGTATAAACAAACTCGTGTTGCTTTCTGTTTATTAACAAACCCGTGTTGGTTTTTGTGTATAAACAACCCGTAATGCTTTCTGTGTATAGAAAAACCCGTGTTGCTTTCTGTGTATAGACAAACCCGTGTTGCTTTCTGTGTATAACCAAACCCGTGATGTTTTCTGTGTACTAACAAACCCGTGTTGGTCTTTATGTAAAAATAAACCCGTATTGCTCTTTGTGTATAAACAAACCCGTGATGCATTCTGTGTATTAACAAACCCGTGTTGCTTTCTGTGTATTAACAAACCTATGTTGCTTTCTGTGTATAACCAAACCCGTGATGCTTTCTGTGTATTAACAAACCCGTGTAGGTCTTTGTGTATAACTAAACCCGTGTTGCTTTCTGTGTATAACCAAACCCTTGATGCTTTCTGTGTACTAAAAAACCCGTGTTGGTCTTTGTGTATAAACAAACCCGTGTTGCTCTCTGTGTATAACCAAACCCGTGTTGCTCTCTGTGTATAAACAAACCCGTGTTGCTCTCTGGTATAAACAAACCCGTGTTACTTTCTGTGTATAACCAACCGTGTCTCTCTGTGTATAAACAAACCCGTGATGCTTTCTGTGTACTAACAAAACCCGTGTTGCTTTCTGTGTATAACCAAATCCGTGTTGCTCTCTGTGTATAAACAAACCCGTGTTGCTCTCTGTGTATAAACAAACCCGTGTACTCTCTGTGTAAAAACAAACCGTGTTGCTCTCTGTGTATAAACAACCCGTGTTTACTCTCTGTGTATAAACAAACCCGTTTTGCTCTTTGTGTATAAAAACCCGTGTTGCTCTCTGTGTATAACAAACCGTGTTGCTTTCTGTGTATAAACAAACCCCGTGTTGCTCTCGTGTATAAACAAACCCGAGTTGCTTTCTGTGTATAAACAAACCCGTGTTGCTCTCTGTGTATAAACAAACCCGTGTTGCTCTCTGTTTAAAACAAACCCGTGTTGCTTTCTGTGTATAAAACAAACCGTTGTTGCTCTCTGTGTATAAACAAACCCGTGTTGCTTTCTGTGTATAAGCAAACCCGTGTTGCTTTCTGTGTATAAACAAACCCGTGTTGCTCTCTGTGTATAAACACACCCGAGTTGGCTTTCTGTGTATAACAAACCGTGTTGCTTTCTGTGTATAACCAAAACCCGTGATGCTTTCTGTGTATTAACAAACCCGTGTTGCTTTCTGTGTATTACCAAACCCGTGTTGCTCTCTGTGTATAAACAAACCAGTGATGCTTTCTTGTATTAACAAACCCGTGTTGGTCTTTGTGTATAAACAAACCCGTGTTGCTTTCTGTGTATAACAAACCCGTGTTGCTTTCTGTGTATAAACAAACCTGTGTTGCTTTCTGTGTATAAACAAACCCGTGATGCTTTCTGTGTATTAACAAACCCGTGTTGGTCCTTTGTGTAAAAATAAACCCGTATTGCTCTTTGTGTATAAACAAACCCGTGTTGGTCTTTGTGTATAAACAAACTCGTTTTGCTTTCTGTTTATAACAAACCGTGTGGTTTGTGTGATATAAACAAACCCGTAAAGCTTTCTGTGTATTGACAAACCCGTGTTGCTTTCTGTGTATAGACAAACCCGTGTTGCTTTCTGTGATAACAAAACCCGTGATGTTTTCTTTGTACTAACAAACCCGAGTTTTTTCTTTATGTAAAATAAAACCCGTATTGCTCTTTGTGTATAAACAAACCCGTGTTGGTCTTTGTGTATAAACAAACTAGTGTTGCTTTCGTGTATTAACAAACCCGTGTTGCTTTCTGTGTATTAACCAAACCTGTGTTGCTTTCTGTGTATAACCAAACCGTGATGCTTTTCTGTGTATTAACAAGACGCGTTGTTTGGTCTTTGATGTATAACTAACCCGTGGTTGCTTTCCGTGTATAACCAAACCCGTGATGCTTTCTGTGTTTCTAAAAAAACCGTGTTGGGTCCCTTTGTGTATAACAAAACCCGGTGTTGCTCCTTGTGTATAACCATAATCCGTGTTGCTCCTCTGTGTATAAACAAACCCGTGTGCTCTCTGTGTATAAACAAACCCGTGTTACTTTCTGTGTATAACGAAACCGTGTTGCTCTCTGTGTATAAACAAACCCGTGATGCTTTCTGTGTATAACAAACCGTGTTGCTTCTGTGTATAACCAAATCCGTGTTGCTCTGTGTATAAACAAACCCGTGTTGCTCTGTGTATAAACAAACCCGTTTTGCTTTGTTGTATAAACAAACCCGTGTTGCTCTCTGTGTATAAACAACCCGTGTTGCTCTCTGTTTATAACAAACCCGTGTTGCTTTCTGTGTATAAACAAACCCGTGTTGCTCTCTGTGTATAAACAAACCCGTGTGTTTTCTGTGTATAAACAAACCGTGTTGCTTTCTGTGTATAAACAAACCCGTGTTGCTCTCTGTGTATAAACAAACCCGAGTTGCTTTCTGTGTATTAACAAACCCGTGTTGCTTTCTGTGTATAACCAAAACCCGAGATGCTTTCTGTATATTAACAACCCGTGTTGCTTTCTGTGTATAAAGAAACCCGTGTTGCTCTCTGTGTATAAACAAACCCGAGTTGCTTTCTGTGTATAAACAAACCCGTGTACTTTCTGTGTATAACAAACCCGTGTTGCTTTCTGTGTATAAGCAAACCCGTGTTGCTTCTGTGTATAAACAACCCGTGTTCTCTTGTGTATAAACAAACCCGAGTTGTTTCTGTGTATCAACAAACCCGTGTTGCTTTCTGTGTA